>JUJX01000192.1:0-36451 GCA_000800745.1 Diaporthe longicolla | reverse complement strand
GAGAGAGAGAGAGAGAGAGAGAGAAATCAGCTTTTCAAGCCGCTCCTCGATGTTGAAAGCAGGGGCAGCGTGGGAGACTCAGCAAGTCGGTACAATGAAGAGCTTCAAGAGGCCGGGTTTCCGTTGTGAAAATCTTACTCGCAGGTGAGAAGTAGTTCGATGCCGCCCCAATCCTTCGGGATTTTGGCTGAGAAAGTGAAATGACCCGGCCAAAACGATTAGCGGGCCCAGCACATGACGGTCCCAGGTACCATTGGCTTGATTTGGATCCCACACTACGAAGCACACACCTGGTCATCGACCACCATTGGACTTACACAAGTCTCATGGCTTCTCGGTACTTGTAGAGACCCAAGTGCCATCGGGTATTAAAGTGCTGAGCTCGAGCTTTGAGGCATTTGAGGGACTTTGACGCATTCAGTCGGCCAGCCGATTCGCCTAACTAGACGCGCCCGACATCCGCCAGGTTGGCCGAATTGGGTTCTGGGAGGCAGTGAGAAGACTAGCCGTTCTATCACCATTCACTGCATATTTTGCGGCGTTCTGGTCCCCGAGTCTCCTCTATCACTTGGCCACGGTCTGTGACAGACTTGTGGCTCTGTCCACAAGTACTCTCGGAGCTTGTGATGCCTCGAGATCCACTTGCAATACGGTAACACTGGCGCGGAAGTCTACAAACGATGACAGATCGTCCCAAGTAATACTAGGAGCAGGTGTTTTTCGATTATACTATGTACCGCTAATTAGGTAACGTGGCATTGAGAATTTTCTGCTCTATCAACCGCAGCCAATTTCAAGAGACATTCTGACCAAGGCACGATCTCAAACCAGGTCTGCATGGTCCATGTTCTGTATGAATAAAGAAAACCACCTCACGCCGTTGATATGCCCGACAATGTTGGCACGCTCGTTAGTGTTGTGTATGTTACTTCCGGTGAATGAGTCCGTTGGGTCTGCCATGTCATGCCCGGGGTTGAAGCGAAAAATGTGCTGCGTGAGGTTCCAATAGTGGCGAGTGTCGGTGTTTGCGGGCAACGAGGTTGGAGCCACAAGCGTCAAGTTCTTGTCATCGTATACAGTTCTGATTGTTCTCTGGAGGATATTATATGGGGTTAGGCCATCAACGGAGACAGGCGTGATTGGCGAAGCCTCTCGTTCTCCAGGGAGTGCAGTCAACTTGACCGAATTGATGATTTCCGGCTCAGACCAGCCGCGGAAGGTGAGGTTAGTTCCTCCACTGTCCGCATTGATCTCTGCGACGTGATGCTTGACGATCTGCTCTAGATGATTCTTCATCTGCTCAACCGAGGTCCCTAATTGGAGGCGATGATTGATCGACACCGTCGTGCGTTCTGGAACCATGTTCAGCTTGATTCCACCTTGGATCATCGCCAGACTCTGTGTGTTTTCAGCAAGGGCGGCCAAGTGTGGCATCTTGTCCGTGACATTAGGAAGAACATCATCCAAGGCTTTCTTATTCTGGTCGACGAGTTTGATTTTGTCGAGGGTCATTTCTCCGAAGACAGGGACGTGCTGCGCTATGCAGAACAGGGTTTGCCGCAACGGATCATCCATTTGAACTTTGCCGTGCAGTTCGCTAGCATGTATCTTGCCGATCAGAGCTGACATGACGATAATGGAGTTCGGACCAGCTGATAAGGAGCTGTGGCCAGATTTCAAATGCACCGAAATATTGGCGTTGAAGGTGCCTTTCTCAGACACCGCCGGGAGGGCATAAGTCGTGCCAGACTCCCCATGATGGATGATGCCAGGGCCCTCATCAACGAGCATGGCTATCCCATTTCTCCCGTATCGCTCTTCAAGATGTTCAGCGATTCTTTTGGCTCCTTGGAAGCCAGAGATCTCCTCGTCGAAGCCAAATGCCAATATCAGTGTCCTCTGGGGCTCCCAGCCAAACTCGAGCAACGCTTCAACAGCTGACATGGTCCCAATGAGGGTGGTCTTGCAGTCAAAAGCGCCCCTGCCCCATACATACTTTCCGTCGAAAAAACCTCTGAAGGGAGGATGAGTCCATTGGTTGATCGTGTCTTCTGGCACTGGCACGACATCTTGGTGCGCCAGGAGCAGAGTTGGCTTGAGAGATGGGTTCATTCCCTTCCACGTGTACACGAGGCCATGCTTGTTAACCTTTTCAAGGTGCAAGCGATGATGGATCAACGGAAAAGTCTTCTTGAGGTACTTGCGAAACCTTTTCATGTCCTTCCAGACAGGGTCATTGCCAGGCAGGTCTTGCCACCATTCCTGGCTGACGGTATCAATTTGTACCGCGCCAGACAAGCGATCCACGGAAGTTTGGAAGAACTTCTCGGACTTGAGGTATTCCTCGAGGCCGGAAACGTCCTTTCTCTCCTTGTGGTTAAGAGGTTCGGGGAAGAGGGGTTCGAGCTGTGGGCATTGGTGCCTCCATGTGTAAGAGGTCAGCTCGTGAGCGACGGCGGCCAAGAGAGGGAGCGCAAGGGCAGCGAGACTAATGAGCTTCATGGTGAAACGGCCCGGCTTTGCTAGGTGTTCAGAGTGACAGGCGTGCTTCTATTGGCCTCCTGGATCTGACAAAGACTGATGGGTACTAATGTGCTGTGGGCTCGGAAAAGGGGGATGGGTGATGCGTTACGAAATTCTGGCGGCTTGGGTGGAACGCGAAAAGGGATGGGGACAGCGTCAGGGAGAAGAGACGAGGGGAGAGAAATCAACAAACCACCTGCACCGGGGCAGCAGGCTCTGTCCACCAGGGCTGCTCTTGTCATCGGATTGATTCATGACGTACGGACGGATCAATTCCGATGGCAGATGCCAATGCTGAACCGAAGTCTGAGCAACTCCCACTGCTGCGGTGCACTCCGGGGATGGCTCCTTCCCAAACCACCCTACCTGTGGAGTATTCTAAAGTTCTCTGAAAATGGCAGGCTATTGAGCTCGAATGGCCGGCAAACAACCTTGGAAGGAAGCCGTTGGGCGTGAGTTGTAATTGCGACATGAACAGGCGGTCATAACACGGGTGGCCAGCTCCGAGCTTCAGTCTAATGACCACAAGAATAAGCAACAAACCTAACCAGAGACTTTGAACTAATTGAAACCATGGCAGTGCTCCGGTCGGATGGTAGACTCGGGTTCTCCTCTAGTTACCACCAAACTGGTCGACTCGCGGGTGAGAACACACAATTGGTCAATGATGCTGCGATAGTCTTGAATTTTGTGGAGTATATATTCGCTATGGGTTCCAAAGTTTGTGGGAAGAATCGCAAATGTCCTCGTACTCGAGGACAATACCTAGGGCCGCAGCCAAATTGCTTGCATGCTAGCCCGGCTTTGGTCGACACCCGCACCAAGTCAATAAAAGCCAAGTGGGCGTAGTGGGCTTCATACGTATTTCCAGGAACATCCCAATTGCCACCTGACCCTTTAAATCACTCCGACTGTCTCTCCTGGCTTGGACATTGAGACTTGCAGCGCTCGAGACGCCAAGACGGCTCGGGAATGCCCGCATCAACGGGCGGAAACGGTTGATGTCGAAATGACTTCAGGTGCCAGAGCTCCGTGCAGATCTACCTACGTCACGGCCACAGCCAGCCCAGTCCCTCTGAATTATGTGCCTGTAAGCAAGCACCATAATAAACGCCACAGTAGAGCGATGAATCATTATACTGGCTCTGGCTAAGCAAGCGATATAATTCTGTGGTTAAATACAACAAGCGGCTGGTGAACAGTCTCTAGTGGTCAAAATGGCTGTCGTTGCAACGTTCGCACGCTCAGCTGTTCGACCAAACCTCGGTCAAAGCATACCTCCCCTGCTTCAGACACCTGCGGAACACAGCCATCATGACCACGCAAGCAGGTCAACACGGCCCAGACTCTGGCAAAGTCAACTTTCCAACCGATGCATCCCTGCCAGGGGAATATTTCGAAGTCCGCCAGACGCACCCCAACGGGGACTACAAGCCAGACCCATCCAAGTCTCTGCCTCTTTCAGCTGCACGCCAGTCGCTGCTGGATGATATCATCGCACTCTATGAGATGAAACCCACGGTAGAGCGCGTCAAGCGTTACACCCCGGACTGCGTGTACAATGACCAGTTTGTCTATGCCAACGACAGATACAGTATGGCCGGCCAGTGGTTTGCCTTGCCCAAGCTTTTCAACGGGGCAAAGAGCCATGGATACCAGGTCGTAACCAACGACCGGGATCTGATCCAATTCAAACACGAGGAGGTGGGTTGGCCTCTCGGGCCTGGCCTTCCCGTGATGAACAAGACGATGGTTTGCTGATGTGCCCTAGGAATGGACCTTCAAGGTCATCCCGAAGACAGCCGTGGTAAACGCAATCGTGAGCCTGTCGCTGGACCCGGCCACAATCGACAGTGATTTCATCCGGGTGAAGTACCACAAAGATCAGGCGAACGAGAAGGATTATTCGAACGAGGGAATCGGGGCCGCCATCAAGAAGTTCCAGGCAGACAAAGTCGCCAAGATCATGGATAGTCCCGAAGTACAGCAGTTCGAAGCAGACAAGGATGCAGGCAAGGAGAAGAGAAGGACTTATGGAACAGGCAAAAAGGAGGGTGATGCGCCCGTCAAGGATCTGTAATCGAGCATCAAGGGCATAGGCACAAAACATGGATTCAATGAATAAGTATTTAATCTTTTGCGCGGTTGAACGATGGGGCCTCGCGATGTTGTACGGTTTCCGGTTCTAAGGTCTAGGGCACCCATGTGTACTGAAAAGTGTCGATATGATCTGCACGGGACTACTTTCCTCTGCATCCTGTCGATGCCCCTAAGCAATCGTGGTCATCGTGACGAGGGCTCCTAGTGGGAAACTATTAAGCCTGAGCGAGGTTTTGAAGTGATGAATCGGAAGGCGAAAGACATGCTCGGCAAACAACCTTGGAAGGGAGTTCAGGAGACATGAACACAATTGCATCCGCGATCGCGGAGACCAAATCACACAAGAGTAATACACAGTGCAAACCATGTATCAGATATAAAATCTACCCACGAACTGGAGCACCGCAGTTGTTCTTTTACGGCTGTTGTGTAGCTCAACGTCCGGTCCTTATCTCGGCAGTGTGCCGAGCGCCGAGCGCCGTAGGGGCGGCGACAACCCCGCTTCCGACGACGGCCCTTCTAACCTCTATAATCAACAGTGACCCAAAGGAAGACTCGTCCTTTTGGCTTTCATTGTCGCAAGGCAAAGCAACCTCGTTCAAATTTCATTTAGAACGCCATGCTCGTTCGACATTCTGTGGCAGGAACTAGGGGACTGTGTTGGAGCAGTCAGCATGGTCGACCCATCTCCGGGGCAGCATCGGTGACGAGATGTTACGCTCTGTCGAAGAGATACTTCAGCGTTTCAAGGCCGAGTTCGATCAGGACGGCTGACATGAAAGAATCTGACCTGACTGCTGTCAAGGTTGATGGGCGGAGGTTGATGGACACGCTTCACCATACCTGCAAATTTGGCACCGGACTTAGATGGGGGAGGTAAGAGTTACGACACGCCGTTCAAATCCTGCTTGGCCGAAGCTTGATTGAGGAAGCCAGCTCTCGTGATATCCGTGGCTGCCTATTGAGAGAAAATGAAAGCTGACATTTCTCTCTCACATCCAGCGAGCCGACCGAGACAGGCATGGCGCGCCTTGCGCTTTCAGACACAGACAAATTAGCTCGGGACTGGTTTGTGGAAACGGCGAGGTCTCTCGACTGTTCCGTCACTATCGACGCAATGGGGAATACTTTTGCTGTCAGACCTGGACGGAGGAAAGACGTTGCGCCGATATTTGCGGGCTCGCATCTCGACACACAACCTGCTGCTGGCCGGTACGACGGCATCTTAGGCATTCATGCAGGCGTTGAAGTACGATTCCTTATGACTTGTGACACGAGAGAGGATTCAGGCATCCCATGTGCGGCGGGAGCTGACCATGCTGTCTACAGATGCTGGAATTACTCCGTGATCACGAAGTTGAGACGGAGTATCCAATTGGTGTTGTCAACTGGACGAAGTACGCCATACTCAAACGGGTCACAAAGTTCTCCGGCTTCAGTTTGCTGACATAATTGCAGCGAGGAGGGCGCGAGATTTCCAATGTCAATGAGCTCATCTGGCGTCTGGGCCGAAGAGATCCCCCTTGAGCGGGCACACAACCTCCAGGAGGTCGGCGGCGGCTCTGCGACGATGCGGTCAGAACTGGAGCGAATCGGGTATCTGGGCGACGTACCAGCAAGCTACCGTTCAATACCAATGGCCGCCCATTTTGAGCTCCACATCGAGCAGGGGCCGATCTTGGAAGCACAGAAGCAAAAGATTGGCGTGGTGCAAGGAGTGCAAGCGTACAAATGGTTCACCATCGACGTCGAGGGACGAGGTGAGCTGACAGCCCCCCTCCCTCAAGTCGTGCTCATACCTGGATCGTAATCACTAATCCGTCACCGAAGCGTCACACACAGGCACTACCCCCTTCTCCGCCCGCGCCGACGCCCTGCTCCTCGCATCCAAGCTGATAACCCACTCCAACCGTATCGCTGCGAACCATTCGGCACTTGCCTCGACGGGTATCCTGACCCTGTCTCCAGGCAGCGTCAACACGGTTCCTGGGAACGTCCGCTTCACCCTCGACATACGTGCCGCGGCCGACGCAGCCGTCGAGGCCGTCGAGTCGGAGCTGAAGCGTAATTTCGAGACCCTCGCCCAGAGAGGTTCCGTCGACGGCGAAGGCGGGTCCTCCGCGCAGGGCAAGGAGGAAGGGCTGCTTCTCTCCGTCACCTGGAAGTTAGACTTTCACAGCCCGGCTGTGCTGTTCCATCAGGACTGCATGGCGGCGGTGAGGGCGGCTGCGAAGTCTGTCCTGGGCGATGAGAAGCTCTTCCGGGACATGACGAGCGGGGCCGGGCACGACAGTGTCTACGCAAGTAAGAGGTGTCCGACATCTATGATCTTTGTGCCTAGCAGGAACGGGATCTCTCACCACCCTGAGGAGTGGACAAGCGCCGAGGACTGTGCCTTGGGCGCAGAGGTTTTGTGTCAGAGCATTTTGAGATACGATCGCGAGATGGCTCTGAAGAGTTCATAAGACATTTCTTGATTTACGTCATCTGCTGGGCCATAGCTCATCTACAAAAGTGTAAAGCCCGTCATCGACTTCCTTGGGTGCAAGTCCCTCCTCCCAAATGTGAAGAATTGCAAAGTGACATCAGAGAACTAGCTAGGCAGGCGATGGCTATAAGTCTCCAAGTGGAGCATGCATTCAAGTCAGAGTTGTGTACCAAAGTGAGCGCACGGCTACCCATCTTTCCAGGCAGCCATCAAAACAAACAAATAGCAGAGACCAACTTGACAGGCCGTGTGATCTCACGTAACTTTGAGGTTCTGGAGCATGTCCTCGACCTAGCCAACACAACGTCTGTCAGAATTGGAATGCTCGTCTTCCAAGAGCCCCGGGGGGGCCTTAACTCGGTAGTGTCAATGGTGGCGTTCCGCAAAATTGACACGAGACGGATGACAAGGCGCTCAAGCAGAGCGAGTCGCTCGTTCATGACATTTACCTTGAGTTCGAGCTCAATATGAGCGATGCGATCCTCCAGCCGCTGAAGCTCTTGGCGAGCCATGTGGGCCTCGGTCACGGCCTGAGCTGCATGTCCTCCAACACGCTCAAGACGCACGTTGGCCATCGCCGCCGAAGCAGCCAGGAGGCTCAGGGCATCAAGGGGGTTGGCTGCAGTTGTAGCAGCAAGGGCCACTAGAATGTGTGAGTTACCTGCTGGATTCTGAAGAAAAGAGGAATGATGATTACTGGTGGTGCCGTCTTGCTCACCAGATGCAATTATCTGAGAGGCACCCCTGACGAGGTTGGACACGGCGGGCGTCATGTCAAGGGCGACAAGGTCATTGTCTCCGGCCACAGAAGAGCTGTTGCGACGATAACGACTGTGCATCTCCTGATTTTCTTCCTGATTCTCATCCTGGTTGTCATCCTGAAAAGTGTAAAAAGGCATCCAGTTAGCAACGAGCCGCTAAGTAAGTCCACAACAGTAGCATCGCAGATAACGGATAGAGCCAAATCTTCTTCTCCACCCCTGCATTCGACTCCAGGACTAAGCCATAAGCCATAAGACGCAGTGACGGCAGTGAGGGGCACTCCGGTACGGATTCTCAAGGGTGAGCAATCAGGGTAAACCTTTACTCTCGCCTCCCGCACGTGTTTGCGCCTAGACAAGCGTGCGACTCCCCCGGGTAAATGCAGCGAATCACCTGCAAGCGAGAAACGCCGCCACCCTTACCTGAAAATGTTGAATGGCCAGGGTTTCGGTGGGGAGGGGATTGAGAGCTCTCTAAGAAACATGTAGTCCTCGACCCAGCGATGAAGTCTGGGTGTCGGCCGAAAGTATCATGCTCAAAGGCGGCCGCAGCTCATCAAAGTTTCACTCCCGCTCGCGTGGTGGGGTTGCCCCTGGCAGGGGCGGAGAGAAGGAAGAGTGCAGACTGGTGTTGGATGATGAACTTGTGTCTTTGTCAAAACGTCGGAGGCCATGGCGGAACCATCACCAGTGTTGGCTTGAGCGTGACGTGCGGTGACGGCGCGCCGAACGCGAGCGCGTCGCTTTGTTTCTTTGCCCACCATCCCCAGCAGTATTGAGCTGGGTGGGTCGTAGACTGCAGTTGAAATGAAATGAAGAAAGGGGTGCCTGTGGCGATGAGGCTCGCAAAATTGGCCGCAAGCGTTGCAGAGGGCGAAGTGCAAGGTATGCGAGATGGAGAGGTAAGGGACGGATTTGGGAAGTCGAGGGATGAAATCAACTGTCCCAAAGCAAAGGATAGAAGGAAACCAGAAACGAATGTGGAGGCGTGAGGAAGGTTGAAGGAAAAGTTCTGAGATGCGAGGGGTTGAAGGGTTTAAGTGGTTTTTGGGACGTCGGGCTCAGTGACTGACCTTCAGAACGGGCTCTATTCAAGAGATTGTGCCCATTGTCTTGAGCGTCCAATAGAATGATCAGATGAAGTTCACTCACTCATCAGAGCTCCAAAGTTTTGTAGCGAGCGACGCTGTAACTGTAAGTGAGTCAGTCACTGGGTACTCAATGAGCCGTTTAGCAATGAGGCCGTTTGGTTGTGCCCAAGCTGTCCTGGGAAGCCCAAACGGTTCGAGCTGTCAATGTTGGACCGTCAGTGGTGATGGCCTTTTACGTTCATGCTCAATCAAGTGTCCCCTTGTTGTGTGCACAACGAGTGTAGCAACCTCTGAATGAGGAATTGGATTCAAGGAGAGTGTACGAGCCATGCCAGTAGAGAACCTCAACGCATCAAGCTTGTCAGCTCCATACGAAGCACGTGACAGACAGCGTGTAAATTCGCTCTGATGCTGGCTCTACTTTCTTACGTCCTCAAGGTTTTACTGGGGATCACGATGCTCAGGGTATCGCACTGCAGTTTCTTCAATAATTTCTCAACATCGTTAGCTAAGCAAAGTACGTGTCCCCCGTAGCACGCATTCATGATCACCGCGTGATCACGAGCTGCAGGTGGCCTTCTGTCTTAACAAAATGTACTGAGCGCAGCACTCAGTTTTCGCTGGGAGCCTATAAGATTCGAGGCCTTTGCCTCTCGCTTGCAACTTTTTGTGCCCGCCAGCGCCAGCAGTGGCACATCAAAGACTCGCTCGCAGCACGGCACAAGGCCAGCATCCCAGAGAAAGCTCTGTTTTGGGGCATCCTCCATTATCTTCCTCACTTGATCTTGAAACTTTGTACATTGATCAAATATCTCCGCAGATCTGCCTCAGTGAAAGTGGCGGCAGTTGATTATGTCCAGCCGTCATGGTGGGCTCAAACGGGCTGACCAAACACCTGATCCGGTCGTTTGCGGAGCGCTGTCAGCATTTGGTCATGCTCGGGGTGTGGCTGACCAGAAGTTAAGTATGTGCTCCCTTCCAAAGACAAATACATCTCATATCTCATTCCGAAAATGATTTTTATCACGAGCCACCCGCCAGGTTTTCATCATTTGAATTTTTGAATCTCTCGCGGTAATCATTGTCTAGACACAAAGTGCCTCGGTCTCGACGGCCATCATGCCCGTCTCGTGGGAAATAACCGAAGCAATCTCACGCCGCAAAGCGCTCTACGGCCGCTATATCGATACAAAACAGTGGGACAAGCTGAGCTCGATCGCCCTTCCTGACGCGGAGCTGCGCTTCTTCGACCCCGACGGCTCCCTCAGCCACGTCGGCAGGACACCCCTGGCCTTCACGTCGTCGGAAGAATGCGCGTCGTTTTTCCACAAGCTTTTGGGCAACGCCCAGACCCTGCACATTTTTGCAAGAGGGGAGCTGGAGCAGATTCAGCAGGACGAAGTCAGAGCCATTTGGCCGATGGAGGATCATATCGTCTTGCGCCAGGGCTTGCTGCCCGTGGAGGTGCGCGGTGGAGGCTACTACTATGAGACATGGAGGAAGAAAGATGACGCCTGGTTTCTTGCGTCGCTGGTTCTGCGGAGGACTTACACGAAGCCGAGTCTGTTGGCCTGGCTCGGTGGACTATTGTCTTGGTACATGAGGCCAAAGCATGGTGTCGTCTTCGAGACCAAAGCCTGACTGCGGCAGCACTGTTGATCGAGGCGAGCAAGCCGCGTTCACCCCAGCCCATTGTGATGGTGTTGATGTGATTCAGGTGGTCCGGCTCGCATGCATGTATGGATGATAGGAGACTCGCTCGGGTCACGATCGGCCAGTCACACTTCGCGCACAGAAATTGCCGGCAATTGGATCTCATACTGTAGATGGATAAGCTAGATTGTGCAGCTAAGCTTTACAGGACAAATTATCGTGCTTTGAAGCTCGAAACAGGAGTTTCAATATCAAGAGGCTCTTATTGCACCAAACAAGTCCATCTGGGAAAAGGCTTTCGCACGCCGGCGCACAACTTTAGCCAACTGAGGGCGCGCGCCCCCGGTCTCCTGGATAACATTCTTGGCTAAACCCGGCACAACTATCAACGCGATGTAATCATTATCGCGCAAGTCACGGCCGTCATTCGGACGATCTGAATAGCTTTGCATTGTTGGCGACGGCACCCCGCTGATGCGGACCACGTCGCCCTCCTTGCCAAGAATCATTTCGTACGCATGGTCGGCGCTTCTCAATTTATGGTCGAGTTCTTGAGCCTTTACAATCAGAAACTTGGTGTCTCTGATGAGCACCTCGATGTTTTCAGGGTGGTCGATAGGCTGGTACTCATCTGGGAAGTATGGGTATAAGGCGACAAGCATCTCTTCGACGAGCCATCCTGTTGTTTTGATCTTCCGGTTCTCGGTGACCGCACTTTCCTCCCGTACCCGTCTCATCGTGGCCGCTCTTGTCATTATGCGTCTTCGATACTCTTCATTACTTATTATCTGTTGTCCTTCTTTGATGAATCCTGCAGTAAATGAGGGTTAGCTCGTTTAATGACATGTGTTATGAGTTGGGCACCCAAGTGGCGTGCATCGGCTTACCGAACTGCTCGTTAGTCGTCCTTCCGACGCCGCCGAGTCCCCCCGAGGTGATAGGAGCGTCAAAGCCCGCCCAAGCAAGCGAGTCGACGTGGAAGATCTCTTGATAGAGAAGCCGCCAGACCCATGATTCGTACACATACTTGGCCCATGAACGGTTTTGAAGTAGAGTGTTCCCAAGCGATATTGGCCTGGTCCAGCCACAGAGCTCCCAGTATCTTTCAGGTTTGTCTGTTCGGAACTCGGGAGGGAACACATCTGGCAAACATTCCTCAACCCAGAGGGTAACTATGTTTTGAAGGTTGTCAAACAGGTGCAGAATCTCAGTTTCCGTTGGGAATCTTTGCACCGTGCCCGCCGTCGTGGTCACTGTGGGGCCACCCGGAACGGTAGCAGCGCCGGTGTCACCGCCCTGCTTTGTATTAGACGGGTTGGATTGCGGCGGAGTCGGCAGTTGTTCCGTCCCTTGCCCGGGGGGGTTTGGTGTCGTTGTGTTACCAACCTGTGGTGGTGGCCTCGGAGGATCGGGCGGCCCCTGAACCACAGCCTTGTTCGTGTCGGCGGGTGGCACGGGTATGGATGTATTTTGCTGGACCGACTCGTCGCGCCAGGTTTCTATGTAGTCATCATCGTCGTCAATGATATATGCTGGACTACTCAAGCTCGGTGAGACGGGCGCGCTTGCTGAAGGGTTCGCCGTATTATCTTGCGAGCCGGAATCGGTAGCCCGGTTTGGGGGCGGCCCGAGTGGCGGTGGTCTTGGACGAGACAATCCTCCACGGATCTGCGGAACATGCTCCCATTCATCAGCTTCTTCCTGAAGACTTTCTACTCTCCTCTGTCTCTTCGCGAACAGTCCTGCGACCTCGTCATTGCTGCGCTTGGCGCAAGATCGGTCGACCAGGAACCATGGGTCCGTCATGATGGGCTTTTCGGTCCCCTCGCTGGGCATACTTGGAGGGTGAGTCTGAGAAGAACTGGTCAGGGTCCAATTTAACCATTCGAAAACAGTATTACAATTCCTCTCCTTACGTGAATCCACTTACATGCGGAGCAATCCGTCTTTATGCGAATGTTCGATCTGGCGGTTCAAAGAAATCACCCAAATCCGTCCGCATCCGGCCTACTCTCGAGATTAGGCCAGAAAAATAAAGAAAGAAGGTAAGACCAATTGATGGTTCCAAATCCAATTTTCATCTTGACTTTATTGGGCCATTCAGCAGTGTATTCTTTACCTTTGTATCTGAAAGACTCTACTCATGGTGGTCCAAGATGCCAAAGTTACATTTTATGAAGCCTTACTGGGCTTCCAGCACGTCCGTAATGAGTTCCCTGGGGCACATGGGCGGCCACACGTGTCTACACGTACGAGGGTCAGCACGGCGTTGCAAAATAAGGCTTTCTGCACAGTCTTCTGTTTTTTTTTTCTATACTACAGATAATATAATCAAATTCAAATGCTTGGAGGCTGGAGAGCCCATGTAAGTGCCTGAAAGGTTGATGCGCCGTGTTACCAATCTCGGTAGCGGCCACTGTCGTCGGCGAGCACAAACAGTTGACCAAAGGTACCTCGGAATTCTCTTAACTGAAGTCATCACGCGCAATTCAGGCTTCAATCATGAGCAATGCGTCATCGTAGGTGACAAAATACGGGAACGCGGTACACCCTTCACAAGTGGTTGATAGAGCGGCAAAGCGGGGAGCCATCTCCACTGCCGCCTTTGGCCTGACGTCCGTCACACGCCTCAGTTCCAAGGCGATTTTAAGCCTGATTGTTTCAATGTCGTATGCTAATACCCTGCCGGCCCTCTGAACTCTTTCCTTAGCTTCCAGCCGTTCGAGCTGAAAACAAGTTGTCATTTTGAACGTGCAGCAGGGTTCCAAAGTCCACGAGAGAAGATCACGAAACAAGTCGACCGCCCAAAGCTTAGAATAGCTTCCTCGCTACTTTATCTTTCTCGCTAGTCATTACGGTGAAGATACAGTGGTGCAACAGCAATAGATCGCATGCACATAGAAGGACTTGTAGAAGTGCAACCCTTGACTGAGGAAGGCATTGCGGTGCCACTGAACGCCACGGAGAAGCACTGGGTGATGAACGGGATACCTAGGCAAATCAGAGACGTGACATGGATTTGTAGGTGGCACATGCGTAGACTTGCCATAACCACCCAGATGACCGTCCACGACGCTGGCACTGACGGTTAACTGCAAGGAATTCTCTCTTTCCCTCGCAACTTTCCAAACCCGCAGGCTTCCCTGCTACCTTCAAGCTGGTGCACGTCTGCTGGTCAAGCAACGTGCCGCTGTCCGCTCCTACCTCAAACCCATCCACTGTTGCCAAGTTTCCTCCTCGCCTGTGCGACCTGCTTCACGCCGCTCTTCGTTCTCCACATTGATCACTTCCTAGAAAGCTTACACTTTCCTTTAAGGCCCAGGGGCGGCTGATCAGTTTGTTTGCGAGCACCTTCGTCGTCGTCCGACTTTCATCCCTTCTCTTCCAATTGGAAAGACCGGTCCTTTTCTACTTCCCTGTCGACAGCTCTAAGAAACAGCTCGACCACGCTACTCAACACCTCAACAAGGCTGACTTGAACTTCGTCAATCAATTTTGACTTGTTCTCACAGGTTCGTTTTCCTCTCAACACACAAACTTATGCTTTATCCACCCTTGCACCTTTTCTCATAGTCTGAACTTGAGAAGGCATCACCAGGATGACGCGCGTAAAGACACCGTCAACGCCACCTCCAGGTGGAGGAGGAGACGAAGAGTTTGAGCGCGACGACCTGTACACTCCAGATATCCTCAGAACAGTCGGTTCGAGCGGCACACCTACGAGGGGACGCAAACGATCAGCAATCGCCCACGGCGCAAGTCCATCTGCCAAGCGAGCCAATACGGCGGCCTCCGCGTCCGCCAGGGCCTCTGCTGCCTCCAGGACATCCACTGCCTCCAAGAAGAAGAAGAACGCAGCCCAAGCGAAGCCTCGGCAAACGCCGAAAGTCAAAGCCAAATTCGTTTTTGGCGTCGACCTCGGAACCACGTAAGTCGACTCAAGCTCCAGGCTTCATGATCCACGCTCACAGTCAGCAGATTCACAGGTGTCGCTTACGCCTACTCGGGAGATGCAAACAAGATTGACATTATGATGAGTTGGGACGACTCGAACGATGACTACGTGAAGATCCCAACGGTCATCAAGTTTGGTGAACCTGTTGACATCTGGGGCGTCGCAGCCAAGGATCTTCCGGACGCACTGAGATGGTTCAAGCTGCTCCTCGTCAATCCTTCAGACCTAGATGTCGGAGTCCGCAACTCCATCCAGATTCGGGACGCACGGGACGCGCTATCATCCCTAGATATGACCCCCGAACAGGCTATCGGTGCTTACTTGAAACATGTGTGGGACCGCTGCATCGAGAAGCTGAAAGATGCAGAAGGAGAGGAGACTGTAGACACCTCACGCTTCTATGTCTACATCACAATTCCAGCCATCTGGCCACACTATGCTCGCAGTCGTATGGAAAAGGCCGTCAAGCTGGCAGGCATTCTCAAGAAGCGTCCAGCTGGTCAAACTGAGCATGAACTTGTCTATGAGCCCGAGGCTGCTGCTCTTGCAACACTGTCAGGCATTCAAGGACGACACAACATCAAGGTCTGTATTCTGGCTGGGACTTTGAAATATTTTACTAACATAATCACAGGAGGGCGACATCTTTGTTGTTGTTGACTGTGGAGGCGGAACGGTCGACATCATCACTTACCGGATCAAGAGCATGGATCCTATGGTTCTCGAAGAAGTTGTCAAAGGTAAAGGTCAGTGATGATACAGTGGATGTTTATTTCCTGGGCGACACACTTTACCTTCGAACATTTAGGTCTGGTCATTTGCGAAAAATTCTGACCGATTATTAGGTTGGCTCTGCGGCGCAATCTTCGTGGATGAGCGCTTCAAGGAGCTTCTGATCACAAAGCTAGAGGCAATACGTGAAGATGCTATGGAGGTGGTCTCTGAGGCGGAAATCCAGGAGATCATGACACTCAATTGGGAGAGTGAAATTCGCAGCCAATTCAACGGCCAAGCCAAAACTTGGACCATTCGTCAGCCATTCAGCCTCATTGAAGGGGATCGACTGGACCGAAATCGTGGCTATCCCCAGTTTACTATCACATCGGCCGAGGTTGAAGAGGTATTTAAATCCAGCGTGGAGAGGATCCAGTCTCTGGTGAACCGCCAGATTGAAGCTGCAATCAACAAGCACCCAAACACTCCCCCCAAGGTGAGGGCGACTTTTCGAACAACCTTATGTATTGTTGAAATGCCGTACTGACTCTGTTCTCCAGTACGTGATACTTGTGGGAGGCTTCGGAGGCTGCAAATATCTTCGTGAGTACCTCAAGCGTCACTGTCAAGACGTGGAGATTTTGCAAGGAAGAGGCTCCTTGCCGTAAGTATTCTCCGTCCCTTGAAATGGACTCGTGCTAACACAACCAAGCTGGTCGGCTATCTCGCGCGGTGCCGTGATCCATGGTCTGACTAAGTTGAAGATCGACACTCCCTTCAGTGTGAGTGTCGGATCCAGAATTGCGAGGGCCAGTTACGGAGTGAAGTGTGAGGAGCTGTATGATGAGGACGTCCACAATCCAGAGGACAAGCGCTTCGACCCGATCCTGCGCAAGGATGTCGTTCCCGGGGTGATGAAGTGGCATGTTTTGAAGGTAAGTTGCAAAAGTATTTCCAAAAGGCTTGTCACTTTCTTACATTCTATCTCCCGAACTACAGGGCCAGGACATATTTGCCGATCGTCATCCTTCATTCCCATTCACGAAGCTCCTGTCTGGGCCGCCAGAGAAGATTGAGACCAGCATTTTCAGGTCTCTGGCAGGAGAGCCTCCTGCACGCAAGGACAACTCCGTTGGTGAGGTTTTTAAACTCACGTGGGACATTCAGGTTGATTGGGATTCCCTCGAACCTCTTGAAGAGGAAGAGACCTACAGGAAGCTCGAGTACACAGTCGAGATGAAGTGCAGCGCCGGAGCTACCGCTTTCTCCATCTACCATGGTGGCTACAAACAGGCTAGCAAGAACGTCTCTCTTGAGGTTCTCGAGACTGCAGATATCTGAGTTGGACAATGGGTCTTCATATTTGGAGGCTTTTACGATTTGACAGACAGATTTCTCTGTTGGTGCAAACACCTTTTTAGTTGCACATAGGTAGTGATGCATGGTAGCCCCAAACAGTCAAGCTTTGGGACCGTGTCCTTGACATGCTTGAGCTCGTCTCATATCGATGAAAACAATTCATGCAAGATGTCTACACATGGGTTTGCCATCTCCTTGGTCATTTTATGACTGGGCTCTTTCGCATATTGCCAACAGGTTACAACAGCTACTTTTAGTGCGGTGCCTGGCACTGCTTGCTTTGGCCAAAATTTCTCACGCAAAGATTTCGGTGAATCTCTCCTGCTGAGGCCACGCGCGTGAGAACTTGTTGCCCTAATTTTGGTCAACGTAAGTTGTAATCTCGATAAACGCGTCCCAAACTCAAATCTGATCCTACCGTGCTAAGCCGTTCGGCGTCTGCTTTTCTTACTCAAAAACCGCATCACTCACTCCTGAATGACTTGGTCCATTCTTTATCTCCCCTCCCATCTCCGTTTCTTCGACTTAAGATTCTTGTCCCATCAAAGCCGACAACCTCATCTCTCCTACACCCGCGTCAACAGTCCCGCGACCTCTACAGCATTCCTCATGATATTGAAAGCAATCACTGTCACCCAAGATGGCTCCTGACCAGCCAGACCAGCAGCGTCGTCCTTCCAAGAGACACCGAAGATCACTTTCGCTCAGTATGGTGCCTCAAAAAAAGGTTATCGACCTCACCGGGGACGGCGTAAACGAGACCGGCAGCTCGCGCAAGCACGATCGGAATGATCAAGATACTCATGTCGAAGGCCCAAGCAAGCGTCCCAAAGTAGAGAGGGACAGCGAGCCGCCGATGAGTAAGGATAAGAGCATGACCCCAAAAGCGAAGCGAAAGAAGAAAAGAAAGGAAATTAACCATCGCAAAGTTCCCCGCACCAGCAGCCATCAGAAGCTCAAGGAGGACGTCCAGACCCTCGAGCGCGAGTTGAAGGATTCCAAGCAAGAGCTCAAAGAGAAAATCAAAATCCTCGAGAGCGACTTAGCCAATTCCGAGCAGACAAACAGAGCCACTCAGCAGGAGTACGAGGACTTCAAGCTGGAGTCATCGGAGAACATTCGTCATCTCGAGCACGAATTGAATACTTCTAGGGAATCACATGATGGCACGAAGAAAGTTCTTGCATCTGTAAAGGAACAGCTCAAACTCATGGATGAACACATTCAGTCAACAGCTTCCGAGCTCGTGGAAGCCAAGACATTTGGTGCCCTGCAGTCCGAAGAGGTGCGAAAGCAACAGCTAATGGTCAAGGCGGAACGTGAGGAACTTGAGCACTGGAAGGCTCGAATGAACGACCCTGTCAACGGCCTCGAGGCGTTGCATCAGTCGTGCCAGAGAAAGAATGACGAGCTGAAGGCCAAAGACGATCGCATTTCCGATTTAGAGAAACGGCTTGCTGACAAGACAACCCAATCTGCACGCCTCGAGCAAGCTATGGACGAGACAAAGGCCTCGCTCAAGACTGCCCTATCAAATCAGACGAATTATCACAATGAGCTTGTGAGAAGCACGGAGAGATTGACATCAGTGGAACAGGATCGGGACGAAGCCAAGGCCGCCCGTGAAGAGGCTAAAAAGGATGCAGAAGCATTACATCGTATCAATGAGGCACATGGCCACCGGACTCACGGTGCTCGAACCAGAGAGCAGAAAACCAAAGAGACGCTCAAGTCGGAGCGATCCGAGAAGGCCAAGCTTCAGGCACGCTGCATGGAGTTGGAGGCGAACCTAACAGATCAGAAGAACCAGCACAACCAGACGGTCACAAGTCTCCATCAAAAGCTAATGGCATCTCGCAATCAGAGCCAGCGATACAACAACAAAGAGCCAGATGAGAAGATCAAAAAGGACTTCGCCTCTTTGGAGGCTAGGATTCGTCAGTTCGTCGACGGCTGCGCGAGGCCAGTCCTCACCGTTTCGGACCACGACCTGAAGCCTCTCTGGCCTGACTGGTCACCACGCTTGCGAGAGTTCTTGGCATCCCCATTGCTCTGCAATCTCGTCTTCGAAGCATACTTGTGGAACTACCTGGTCGCGAGGATCTTTTCTCCGGGGTCAGAAATCTGGACCGGCGAGCTAGGGCTGTCTCTGGATAAGACCCTTCGCTTAGCGGGGAGTAAGTTCTTCACAGTGCATCAATGTCGAGCCATTGCGCTAAACTACTGGAAACAGGCGAGGCTCAAGGAGCAGGATACAAAAGCGACCTGTATATCGACTACCAATACTTGCGGTCAAGTTCGAGCAGCCTCATCCACCATCTAGACCGTGATCACTTTCTACCCAAGTACTTTGCCTCAGACGTCGAAGCCATCACCTCAACTCTGGCAAAGCTGTGCAGCTGCGACATTAATGACACCATGAAAGACGATGCGATGGACATCTTCAAGGAGGCTCGAGAATTCGAGATCCAGCTCCGAATGCTGAGGACCGTATACGGTTTCGGCACGGGCAAGCTTGTTTTGGGAACTGTGAAACTAGAGGAGCTCAAGCACGGATTCGGCTTTGTGGATGAGACCATGGTCGATCGTTCCCCTAAGCGCAGCGACAAGAGTCCCGAACATAGCCTGTCCGTTGATTTCATCACATGTCCTGGGATCTACAAGCGAGGCAACAACAGCGGCACAAACTATGACACCAAGACATGGTTGATTAAGATGGGCGTCGTGTGCAACGCAGAAGAACTTCTCTTGAAGCCGGGTTTCTCAACCCTGTCACAATCGAGGTCCGCGCAGGCTCAAAATACCACTCACTCGAACGAAGTCAAGACAGGTGGCGAAAGGAACAGCTCGTCCTCGACAGCTAGGAGAGCGAAGAAGACACAATCCACAGCGGACTCTGTCAAATACGAGGGCGATGCGGATGAGCTGCATGACAGTGCCACAACTTCCGCTTCAGGTCCCAGTCGCACCTCTTCAGCGCCGAACTCGCACCATGCAGCCCAGAGGCAACCAAGCATGTCATCGAACACGATCACTCGTAGCCGTGGACTGTCAAACACTAACAGCACTGCTACTGGCGGCAAGTCCAGCACACCATCAACTCCGAGTACCCGCGGCTCCGCGAGACGAGGCAAGGGTCGAGGGGGCGGGAATACTGGGAGGTGAATGAAAGGCGCCAGAGACGATGACTCGGATGGGGATTCCACCCCTGCACACGCTTAGAATCGTGAGTCAATATCGCTCGCTACAACGAGTTGTACGCGTAGCTCATGAAAGCAGGGTCGTCAGCCACAGCGGGTGGCCCAAACCAACGGGGATACATCATATGGGCATTCATCTACCCCAGATGATGCCATATGGATATGGCCTTGGAAAAGGCTTTGTGTGAGATAAGAGTGTACAGCTATGAACCCGGAAAAACCACCACGACTGAGGAGACGACAGCAGGCTTGCCAGAGCTGTTTCTGACTTCGGCACATTCACGCACACGGTTGCGCAATCAAAGTTTTGGGGGTTTGGACATCATGGCACTCGGAAAAGGTACGGGGCGTTCTAACTGAGTGAACGCACATGGAGGCTATCGGATGCTCTTCAAGAATACGGAAATGAAATGAATAGGATGGAGGCTCATGGATGGCAACTTGCCAGTTTGAGGAGCCCCTGGCTGATGCATACAAATGGCGAGCTTCGCGATGGATGCAGCTCTCTTTCATGGCAGCAAGATAGCCAGGCAAATCTGCGGTGCGAAGCTCACCTGAGGTGCTCTAATTTGGGTCGCAAGTGCGACACGCCCAAGGCATTAATGAATATCACCATAGGAGAAGACAGGCAGACTAGATTGAAATCGATGAACTAAGTTTTGGCCCATTATCATCTCTCCCACCAGTTATCCGCAGCATCAGCACGTTCTGTGTAACTAGGCGGCGGTCCGTCAGGGGGCGGCACTGGCGGGGGCGATGGTGATGAAGACGCCACCCTGCCACTGACCCTTTGAAACACATTCTCTCGTGCCTTTTGTAACCGCACCCTCGCCTGCCTCACCACCTCGTTCTTCTGGTCTGCCTCGCGCAGCGTTTCCATGTGTCTTTGTGTAGCCGACATGAGGTCGATGTTGAGGGACTGCGCACAGTTGCGAACCTCCAGGTTTGACTGCTGAATCTTCTCGTGGAACGCCATGTCCGAGAAGATGTTGTCGAAGAAGACGTCGCCGAGCAAGTTCCCCTGTGCGATCCTGACCGGTGGCAGGGGGCGGACCATGGGCGACGCCCGCTGAGCCTGCGTGACCAATGCGGCCGCCTGCCTGACGAGGGTCTCGGCCTGGTTGAGTGCATTCCGCTCCATCATGTCGGAAAACGTGCCGCCGCCGTACATGTCCCGCCTAGACGCGTGCAGGGCGTCCTCCATCGACATCAAAGCGCCGTTGAGCCGGTTCTGCGCCTGCGTGAGGATATTGACCACCTGGCCCTCTGCCTCAGCCCGTGACCGCGCCTCCTTGTAGATCCGCAGCGCGTTGCTCGTCTCCCGCTCCCGCTGGTCTTCCTCGGGGAAGCCAGGCGAGGGCCCCGTGAAGATGGACTCGTACAGGCTGTCCAGCTCCTTCTGCGCCTCGACGTGGGTGGCCGCCCTCATCTCCAGCTCGTCGCGCACCGTCTTGGCGTCGGCGAGCATGTCGTCCAGGTTCTTCTTCATGACGTCGGCCTGGTGCTCCTCCTGCAGGACGTCAAAGTACTCGCGCTCCTCCTTGGCGGCCCTGGCCTCAAACCTGTCGGCCTTGCCGGACATCTTGAAGGCGAAGCGCCGCAGGACGCTGTCGCGGTAGTGTTCATGTTCTCTCAGCTCCTGTTTGCGCCGGTAGCCGATCTGCTTTAGCCTTTCGGCCTGCTGGGCAACCTGCTTCTCGAGATCTGCGACTTGATGCTTCTGTGCCTCGAGATCCGGTATGGCGCTGTCTGTTTGATGGAGAATGTTCAGGAGCTCCGAATTCCGATCTGAGGTTTCTCTGATCTTAGCTTCAATGGGCTCGAGGGCCATTGTAAGTGGGTGGGCCTCAGCGAGTGGACCCTATGAGATCTGGAGTCTGTCTGTGTGTGTACGACGACCCCCTGGCGGGCTCAGAGAAACCGGTTGATGCGTTGGTTTTCAAAAAGAGCCTTTACTGGTATATGCGTTCGCACTGGGGTTTTTAATCAAGTGATTATGTTGGTCCGTTGTGCCGCCGTTCTGAAGCTAGATAAGATGGATCACGGAACCAAGTGCAAGATGTGGTGGCGCAATGTGGCATTCTGCACTCTTAACCTTGGAAATGAGGGCTCCAACAGGCGCCTGTTTTGGGGTGCTTGCTAACTACTTACCTACGTAAGTAACATGTCTGTCGGATGCTCATATTTGGTTGGGTTCAGCCTTTTGGCAATGCCTGGCCCGCTGCACTCCGCCCCATCCATCGATTCCCTAGGCAGCGAGCGGGTGGTTAACTGGTGACTAAAATGACCCAAGCTGCGCCACATTATTAGGCACCCCTATTCTTGGATTGCGTGCCCCCTGTGATCTGAACGGCGGGAAGGAGGTGGGGGTGGGAGCTCCCTACCCGTCGTCATCACCTCAGCCTGCACTCGTGCAAAATGTTGGCATCAACAAACGGGTGTGATAAAAGAATTCCTTCGCAAAAGTCTACTACTGCCTTTTCGGCTCAAAAAATTCCCTTCGCTGTCCACCATGCACCCCAGTCTAAAATAAACGAGCCGTTTTCCCGCCCATTGTGTCCCAAAATCTCCAGCTGACCGATGCAGCCTGCACCGGGATCCTGGTCTGGGTCTGCGCCGTCCACGCTCGTTCAGAGACCATGCTCCAGCAGGTAAGTGTTGGAGATCACCTTGAATCGTCGCCCGTCGTTGACGCACTTAAACACCAGGCCCTCGCCCTTGCTCTGCGCTGCTCGCTTCTGTAGGTCTTGGTGGCTCCTCGCGATTTCGGTGAGCCTGACGTAGCCCAGCACGGGCACATGCTCGAGTCCCAACTTCTTCGCCATGACCTCCACTTTTCTGGGATCGATAAACTCCTGCCTGTCAATGTCAAACATCGCGTAGACAAAGAATTCCTGCTCCCCGTCCGGGATGCCCTCGCGGTTGCCCTGGATCGGGCCGCCGCAGAGCTCCCCCTGGATTGCGATGTTGCGGCCAAGCCTCGACAGCTTGGCCGGCAGGTCGTGCCGGAGGGCAGTCTGCCAGTACCTGAAAGCATTGGGACATTCCTCTTCCAGCTCGTTCTTGTCGATCTTGCTGCTGCAGACGCCGAACCGGGCACCCTCGAGCACGGTGTTGGGGCCGACCTTCTCAGGCAACGGATTGAGAGAGTTGAAGTGCGTGCATGACGGCTCGACAAAGTAGACTACCATTGCGCAGCCATCCATCTTGACGCTCTCCTGGTAGACCAGCTTGGTATACTTGTGTTTCTTGAAAAGGTTGGGGCAGTCTTGCACTCGCATCACGTCAGTCCTCCTGAATACTTCTCCAGGGTAGTTGCCGAGACGCTCGTGCTCGGGCTTCTCTTGCTGGCCTGCCTGGTCCTTCCACTTCTTGACCCCCAACACCTCCGCCCAGTTTCTGTCGCCATACATGATCAGCAAAGTCGCGTTGATCAGCCCAAGGTCCTTCTCCATCGGACCTTTCGAGATGAACGTTCGCACCACCTCGAGCGTCTTCCAAATCTCCGGGAACGTCTGCACCGGCATGATCATGCCCTGTGACATGATCTTGTCCTCGCCGTTTCCAATCCTCTCCGTCTTGAGCCTCTGGCCGAGCTTCCCGTCCAGCATCTGGAGCTTCCTGACTCTGCCAAAGCTCTTGCCGAAGCGGTCATCGGCGCCCGGCAGGAAAGAATCGATCTGGAAATAGAGGACGAGCTGGCCCTCGTCGTACTGTCGGGGTGGTATCTTGCAGGTCCAGCCATCGATCTGGGCGAATGTGTATACCTTGTCGTTCACCTCTGCGTTAAAGATCTTCTCGATCACTCGCAGACTGACAAGTCGCTGTGTGCCACTGTTGTCCGTAGCGGCCTTGTCCACCGTCACAATGCTCTTTGTCGATGGGTTAGTTTCTGCAAGATTAGTAGAAACAGCCGCCTCATGGCCTTTCAGGCTGATCCGATCCTCATGAATGGGTTGACCAATTCCCAGTTTCTCCAGACTGGCTTTTTCGACAACCTTCACATCGACAGATGGGGTTGAAGGAGGTGTGGCGGCTTTCGCCTTGCTGTTGTATGCCGTTGGATCAAACGGCCGCAAGCTGCCAGGGACAGGAGCTTCTAGTGGAGCCATTCGTGCAGTGCTTGGTTGATTTGTCCTGTCCAATTGTTTGCCCGTTAGTGTTTTCAGGTCTCCAAGGACGAAGGAGAAGCGTCTTGGATGGCGAGGAACGCAGTGGAGAAGAACGACCGGCTGAGGAATCGGAAACTTGAGATGAATGGTCGCCCAGGAACAAGGGACCATACATGGACTAAAGGGAAGGCGGCATATGCTCTGAGATAGAATTCTTGAACCACTGGCAGCAACAAAACCCAGCCGTCGAACCAAGGAGACAAGCCTCGGGGATTCCTCGTGTCGTACGGTATCTCTACCTCGGGCTGTGGACAACTTAAAAATAAGGGAAGGGAGTGAAAGCACCTATCATGAAAATCCACAGATTTGAAAATGATCGGCAGCTGTGGGATGAAGCATTGCTGAAGTGGGTGTATCGGAAAAGATGTGGCTCAGGCTCGAAAAGCGACTTAGACAAACAAGCATACCTCACTGAATGTGTGACGCGGCCTCCCGAGGTCTGGCAAGCCTCAAGCGTTTATTCTGTAGAGCGTTAAGGTCGAAACGTTCAGTTTCGCTGGCCCGATGTCCTTGAGTAGGTGTTGGGACTGGGTCTGGCTTCTCAGAACGAAGATGCCAATCGGCGTCTTGTTCAGGGTAAGGCTATTTTGTGAGGAAGGTGGCGGATCCCCCAGAATCTGTTTCGTTGAGATTTGATCAGACTGATTCAGAGTGTCGTTCTGGAAAGAGCTTTATGGTGGCAGATTTGACCTATTGCAAAATTGCACCCGGGAAAGAGCAACGTGGTGTCAAAGATGGGACTCTCGGAGGCTCTTCAAATCAAATGGCCCACATGCAGCATGATGATGAGCAGTCGAAAAGACAACGACGATGGCTGCGGAAGTCTGTTTGGTTGGTCATATGCAGCAAAGCAAGCGGACAGCCCGGGGGGATCGGATTTGTGAGTTGGTAAGTCGATAAATGGTCGCCGGGTGAAGTTACTCAGGCACGGAGAACGAAGACAAGTACAACCAGAATGAACCATGTGCAAGCTCGATAATTGTCGAGAACTGGTGAGAGCTAAATCAGGGCTGGCACTGGGTATGGAGCAGGCTGTTGATGAGATCCCGGTCTCAGTGGAGAACAGTGGTGGTACCTTGGTATTTGGCTTCGAACCAAGTGGTTGGGAAGCGTGTCGGGCGAGGGAACCGAGCAAATGTCAGATGCCTGAGAGACCTGCTGGAACCGAAAACGACTTCGAAAAGTGGAACGGGGTGGTTTCCAAGTGAGTTCACATGTGCACAGATTCTATGCCCGGGTGTGTGCCTGCCGTAGGTGAGGCTGGAATTAAATGGGTCCAGAAGCGTTTGAACGGTCTCCAAGTTCCGCGAGAGTAAGCGCAGGGCTTGTCGCCCGTGACAAGTGGCCTGATTAGACGCCAGATATGAGTCCCCTGAGTTTTAAAGCCATGCTACGGATATATTTGACTTTTTCCAGAGAAGTGCTTCATGTGATACTCTTGATTCTTCCTCATCATCTTTGTGTTACTGTGCTAGATCTCTTCTAACAATGTAAAGAGCCGGTGCTGTTCCGGTTCAGTTACCCGGAGATCGATGGTCTGGGATTCACCCCATCTACACATATGCAATGGGCCAACGTGTGGGAGAGCGGCTTGACAAAATGGAGGTGGGTTGGACGAATGTTCTGGCTCTGGTGCTTCTTTGTTCTTCCCAAACAGATCGTTGACAATTGGCGGACAATAGTTTCTTGTCTTTGAATAGAATTGTAGTGCAGGCTGCCGGAATTGCGTCTGGGGGATCGACCTCTTTGTTTCATATATTCGGACACAATAACTAACGTAGGTCTATGTAAAGGCATTACGACTCCAGTTCTGGTCTAACGAATGCTGTTCCAAGGTTGTTTCCTTTGACCCAAGACCTGTGCACTGAGGTAAACATTGAACTGGTTCCATTTCTATTCCGTATACAGCCGTAGCCATACGCAGCGCCTTCATACAGTCGTAAAGCTCAAGACCGTAAACAATTAATCCAAGCAGGCATTTCCGACAAACGACATCATGAAGCTGTTATTTCCGATGCGGGCATCCAAGAAGACCACCAATAAGATAGCGGAAGACGGTGAGCTTGAGACCATCGACTTGAACTTGCATGAAAAACATATCGGAGGTGCGAAGTAGCCAGAGGCCAATAACGTTTCTAGGGGTCCTATGACTAAACTGGTGTTATTTGTCTTGGGACTCGTTCTCTTCTTATGAATGTCTATTTTTATCGTGCCTTCTTCATTCATTTGGTCATGGAGCAGAAGGTATAATCTCCTGCTTCCTGAATCCTAACTTATCATGATAGACACTGTTGGAAGTTGAGCGTACACAGCCTGTCAGCATCTTTTCAACCTCATATGGTATTCTCCCGGTTTTAATTTTTATGATATTGTGGATTGAGATGGAACTCGTGTCGTAGCTACGGAAGGCTCGGTGTTGTATTAGCAAGCCCTTCATGTGTTCTTCGTGGTCCATGTCGAGTCACAGTGCAAGATTCTTCATGTCGACGGTAGAGGGGCTTCAGATCTCGCATTGTAAAACCAGAAAGCACTACCAAGGGTTGTTTTGGCTCATGTTACTTTTCTTTCAAATCCATTTTTGTAGAGATCGGAGATTCGCACAGAAGAAAACGGAGGATATATAGGTACGCTGTTTCCCCCTACGCTGCAGCCAATCAGAGTGCCCTATTTAACATTACCTTATATATACACTACCTACACTAGGTACTTTTTATACCCTATACCTATAGACCTACTAATCCCTCTTTACTTATTAAATAAGTAATAAATGTAAAATTCTTTTTATAATTAATTATTTTACTATTAAAAGTATATTTTTATTAATTAAAATTAAATTTTCTAGTATTATAGTAATAAAATTATTAGTAATAATAAGAAGAAAACTTAGAAGGAGATTATAGTACTTAGATTAGTTAAGGAACGTTTAATTAGATAAGGTAAAAAGTAATAAAATACTAGGGTAGAAGAAATAATAAGGGTATATATATAGTAATAATATAGTTAACTACTTTATATCTAATATTACCTTATATTTAATTTTTCTAACTTTACTTAACTTCTATTAACTTTAATATTTACTTAGTATTAAATAGTACTAACTATATTAGTAACTTTATTTTTAATTAATTTAGTTAATTTAAAAGAGTTAATAAAAGTATAATAGTATTAAAAGTTATTAAAGTTTTAATAAAACTAGCTCTTTTTAATATAAATTATATCTTAGTCTTTTATATTATTCTTACTTTAATCTATTTATTTAAATATTTAATATATTAGAAATTAATAACTATTAATATATTTTTTATTTAAAGAAGATAAAATCCTTTTAGTTATTTAAGTAATTAAGAAATCTAGAAAAAATAATATAAAACTCTTTAGTATATTTTAAACTATATAAATTTTTACTATCTTTAAATAAATTATATATTATAAGATAAATAAGTAATAAAGTTATAAAGATATTTATATTAATTAGTATAAACTTAATTAAATTAAAAAGTAAATATTCATTTAATATATTATTAAATATAATATATAAGGATTTCCTTTATAACTTTCTAATATAAAAGATATAGCTAACCTCCTACTAGTATTATATAATACTAAACCTATAAGTAAGTATTAGAGGTTTAATACTTTATAGATTAATAACTTAGCTTTATAACTAAGTTTAATTATCTCTATAACTATTAAAGAGCCTTTTATAAAAATTTAAAAGTTATTAAAAACTAATTTAAATTACTTTATAATATAATAGCTAAGTATTAAATTATTAATAATAACCTTTATAACTTTAATAAAACTAGCTTTATAATAGGTATAATTACCTTAGTAATAGTTATTATATATATTAATAGATATAAAAAGGTTAAATTAGTTTAGTTTAATAACTAGAAATAAGTAACTACTATTAAATATATTAATATAAGTAAGTTATAGATCTTATTATTTATAATTATTTAAAGTCCCTACTACTTTACTAGCTAGGTAATAGAGTTAGGTTTTTTAAATAACTAAGTTATTAAACTTACTTTTAATAGATAAATAAATAATAAAACTAGTTTAAAATAAATTTAATATTTTAATAAGTATATAAAGTTAAAAAGAGATATTAATTATTAGATATTAATTATAGATAATTATAAAAGCTATATATTAACTAAGTTTAACTAATATTATAAAAATAATAAGATTATTACTATTAATATACTATTATATTTATATTACTTACTTTAGTTACTAAATATTATATTATATTTACCTTTAAAGTATATATATAATAACTAAATTAATCTTTTTATTTAAACTTTTATTAATTATATTATTAAGTTTAAATTCTTTTTTATATTTAAAATAATTTATAATAAAACTTTTATAGTAAAAAATATTAAGTCTATATTTAAAAGAGTTAGAATTACTTTTTAAGATTTTAACTTTATAATTTTTAAATTTAATATCTATCTATAAACTCTAATATAGTCCCTTTCTATTTCTCTTTAAAAATAAAAGTCTTAAATATTATTAAATATCTAATAAACTATTTAGTAATTAAGTTTTATTAAAGATAAAATCTCTATTTATTAAAGGAGCTCCTTTATACTAATTATTAAAGCTATTAATTAAATAGTAAAGGGTATATAAATAATAGTTTATAAGCTTATATTATAACCTTAATAGAAATAGGAATAATAGTTAGTTCTATCTAGGATAGAACTCTACTAAGGGCTAGTATACTAGCTAGCTAAATAGTATAAGGGAACTAAGCTTTAGTTATATAACTATTACTTAGATAAAAGAAGGATTAATTAGAGTAATAATTAATCCTAGTAATCTATTACTATAGAGCGATAAGAGTAATAGGTACTCCTAATACTCTTATATCTAGAATTACTAGGAGTAACTAGCACTCCTAGTAAGCTAGGCTAAAGAACTAGACTATATAGATATACTTATTAACTATTAGATAGTATTAGGATAAAATAGCTCTTTAGTAGTTAATCTAAATATTCTTCTTAAATAGCTCTTACTAACTAATAATTATTATACTATTTAGAATATTACTTAACTATTACTTTATTATATATTTTAAATATAAACCTTTTAATCTTTTAATTTATAGGACTTAGGAAGCTTTAATTATTATATTTTAACTACTTTTATTTATATATTACTATATAAACTTTAAGTAATATTATATATAGATCCCTTTATAACTTATATAATATTTAAACTTAATAATAACCTTTTTTAATATAACCTTATATAGGAAATAAATACTATTATAAGTAATAATAATAGAAGAAATACTCTAAGTAGTAGTTAAAATAATAATATTTAAGGATTAACCTTTAAATAACTCTAAAAGCTAGTTATTAAAGTCTAATAACTTTATATTATAGTTAATAAGTAAGTATAATAAAATAAGAAGATAGAATAACTTAAGTAGAAAGTTACTACCCTTAAAGCTACTATAGCTATTATTAATACTCTTATTATAACTAAGGAAAATATTAAGCTAAATAACCTAACCCTATATAATAAAACCTTAGGTTAGCTCTAAGTATACCTAATATAGGTATAGGCTTACTAATAATTTAACTATATAGATACTTAGTTAGATAGAAAATAAATTATATATACTACTTTATTCCTTAAAAGAAAAGCTCTAATATAGTTTAAACCTTACCTTATAGACTTTATTACTTTAAAAGTATTTAAGAAATATAAAGATAAAACTTAAAAAATCTTTAGTAAATATAAAAATTATAAAAAAGCTCTAAGGACTTTATTCTAGGATTTAGATAAGGAATAATAAGCTAAAAGAGAACTCTTATACTTAAAATAAAGAGGCTTAGCTTTAGCCTATATAGTAAAGTTTTAAAGAATCTATATATATATTAACTCTATAGATAATACTAAGATCTTTATATTTTAAAAAGGATTAAAGGAAAAAGTAAAGGATAAATTAGCTAGATATAATAGACTTAATAACTTCTTATAATATATTAAACTAGCTATTAAACTTAATAATAAGCTTTTTAAAAGATACTAAGAGAAATATAGAAATACCTCTAGATAGTTTTAATATAATAATTAGTAGAATAAATCTAATACTAGTTAAAGGTATAACTATAACTAATTAACTTAATAAGAATAATAGTTAGGATTTATAAAGCTTAATACTACTTAATAATAAGATAAGAAAGATAAAAAGAATATTAAATACTTTAACTATAGTAAGAAGGGATACTATACTTAAGAATACTAAAGTAAAAAGAAGAAGGACTAAAAGCCTATACCTAGTAGCTCTAAATAAGCTAATATTACTATATACTTTAAAAATAACCCTATCTAATCTAAGAAATAGTAAGAAATTAGAACCTTATACTATATCTATAATATAGTAATATATAACTAATATTAGATTTATTTAAAATAAAATTCTAATAATTAATAAATAGGTTATAAATAGAATTTAGGTAGATATCTAATAAATAAATAAGTTTTATTTAAAGTAAGCTAAGACTATATAGTATAAGCCTATATTAAGACTTTAAGAGGATTTAGTTATAATAAACTATACTTTACTTAGTATAAGAAAGAGAGTTATAAAATATATAAAGGTAGTAAGTAGGATTAGTAGCCTATACTAATAAGTATAGCTTATAGTATTATTAAAAAGCTATATATATAAACTAGCTAGATAAACTATTTTAATAACTATTACCTTATATATCTATTAGATAAAGAAAAAGCCTATTAGTTTCTCTAAAAGCTATAGAAGTTATATATACTAGTAGTAGGAGAGTAAGAAGTACTCCTATTACTAAAACTTAAGCTAATAGGAAATAATTTAAAAGATATACTTATACTTTAAGCTTAGTAAGAGGAACTATAAGCTTATCTAGGTTATACTCTCTTATTAGCTTTATATACTAATATTACTATAGTAGCTATAATAGGAAGGACCTTTATACTAACTATATAATACTTAAAGAAGGAAGTAAAGATATTAGGAAATATAGGAAGGTTCTACCTAATATACTTATTATATATAAGTATCTTTTAAACCTTATATATCTATAATAGATATAAGGTTTATATTTAAAAGAAAGTATTCTATAACTAGTTTCCTTAATAGTAGTAAGGATAAGATATTAAAACTACTTATAAAAAGAATAACCTTAAAGGATAGATTCTAAGATAATAATATAAGATAGTAGGATATATAAAGTTCTACTTTAACCTAAGAATATCTCTAGAATATCTTTAATAATCTAAGAAATAAAGGACCTATACTAATAAGTTATACTAAGTTTATATAAATAATAAATTTAAAGAATAGTACTAACTATAATAGTAAGGATAGATCTTTAACCTAATATAACCTATAATATAATAAGAAAATATTAATAAGCTTATAAAGAGCTTATAGTAATCCTAAGATATTATTAGAGATAATATTAGATAAATTTACTATCTTTTAAATAAATACTTAAAAAATAAGTAATATTATTTATAAAACTTTAAATAGTAGGAATTATTAATATAAGGTACTTATATATAATAAATAGGGAGGATTACTAGTATTTAAAAGTAAAAGTAAAAGTTAGAATCTATAAATATAAAGTACTTATTAATAGTAGTATTTAGGGAAACTTTATTTCCTTATAAATAATTAATAAATACTATATCCCCTAGTATAAGAAGGTAGAACTTTATAAACTTAATATAGTTAATAGAATAAAAGTTATTTATAGATAAGGTATTATTAATATAGAGACTAATTATCTTTAACTATAAATATCTAACTATATTAAGTAACTTATTTTAAATATTACTAAGATAGTAGAATATTATTTAATCTTAGGAATCTTTTAGTTAAGAAAGAATAACTTTTAGATAAATTAAACTACTAGCTAAATCTACTAGGCTAACCTTATTAGCTTAGTAGAAGGAATAATTATATATTATAAAGATAAATAGAGCTTAGTCTTTAAGGATAGTACTTAAAAAGTATATATTTAAATAAACCTAGTAACTACCTTTTAAAGAGGAGAGAAGGACTTAGCCTTTAAGTAGGTTTTAATAAAACCTATATATAAGTTAATAAGGTAGTAAAAGGGTACTCTATAATAAACTAATATTATAGACCCTTTATATACTAAAATATATTTAGATAATAGTAGTTTACTATAGACTAATAATAAAAAATAATAATTTATACTAGCTATATAAGAATAAATTAAAAAGATTTAGGAAGAATTTAGATAAGTATAATAAATATAAAAGATAATACCTATAGTTTAGGTTACCTTACTAGTAGGAATCTTATAATAGGTAATAAAAGTATATAGGATTAGCTTTACTAAATAAGTTAAGCTAATCCTCTAAAGATTTATAGCTTACCTATAAAAGGCTAAAATAGTAGAGAAGGATTTTTAAGAGTTTATACTTTAAGAATACTATAAGTATACTAAGCTATTTATAGCTATATTTAATATTAAACTATTTAAATATAATAATTAAAATTATAGGATACTTTTTAAAGAAAGAATAGTACTAAAATTTATAAAGATTTATAAACTTAATAAGATTTAACTAAAAGTATTTAGAAAGTACTTTAATAAGAACCTAATAAAAGATTATATTTAATTATTAATATTACTAACTAAATACCCTATCCTCTTTATATTTAAGAAAAATAGAAAGCTATAACTTTATATAGATTATTAATAATTAAATAATATTACTATTAAAAATTACTACTTACTATCTTTAATATAAGAACTTTAAGACTAACTATAAGGAGCCTAATAGTTTATAGCTCTAAACTTTAAAAAAGCTTATAATCTAATTAGAATAAAAAAGGGTAAAAAATAAAAAATAGTATTCTAAATATATTATAGATATTTTAAATATATAGTTATATTATTTAAGCTAATTAATATACTAGTAATATTCTAAACTATAGTTAATTATATTCTTAAAGAATATTTAAATATCTTTATTATTATATATTTAAATAATATCCTTATTTACTTAAAGATACTTAATAATTATAAAGAATATATATATAAGGTTTTATAGAAACTTTAAAATATAAAACTTTTAGTTAAACTAAAGAAAAGTATATTTTATACTAAGAAAGTTAACTACTTTAAATATATAATCTAACCTAAAGAAATTAGAATATAAAAATCTAAGATTACTATTATTAAAGAATAGTTAGTATTAACTAATATTAAAGAAGTTAGAGAATTCTTTAAATTTATTAATTTCTATTAATAGTTTATTAAAGACTATTTAAAAATTATAATTCCCTTAACTAACCTTACTAAAAATACTATTTACTTCTAGTAGAATAATAAAGTATAGGAAGTTTTTAAAGAACTTAGATAAAAAGTTATTTTAAAACTAATCTTAGTTAAAGTAGATCTAGATAAAGAATATAAAGTTAAAACTAATACTTCTAACTATATAATAGGAGGATAGTTAGGATAGTATAATATTTAAAGAAAGCTATACCCTATTACCTTCTTTTTAAAGAAGTTTAGTAGACTAGAAATTAACTATAATATACTTAATAAAGAACTAATAGTAATTATTAAAGTATTTAAAGAATAGTAATACTACTTTATTAGTATAAAATATTAAGTATAAGTATTTACTAACTATAAGAACCTAGTTAGCTTTATTACTACTAAGGAACTTAATAAATACTAGATTAAATAAATAGAGTTTCTATTATAATTTAATATTTAAATTACTTATAGATAGAGATTAAAAAATAGTAGAGTAGATACTCTTAATAAGTAGTTAGACTACTTATAAGATATACCTCTAAAGATATAAAGTATCTTTTAGACTACTCTTAAAGAAGACTTACTACTTTAAGAGTACTAATAACTAATAGTAGTATTCTATATTAAAGTTAACTTAAAATAGGAAACTAAACTTAAAATAGCCTATTAGAAGCTACCTAATAAGCTTAAAGAATAACTAATAGAAAATAAAGGTATATACTACTAAGGGAAATAGCTTTTTATATTTAAAGAACTATAAAAGAAATTTATATAAAGGATCTATAAGGCCCTAGCCTATAGATATTAAAGAATTATAGTAACTATAAAATAAATTAAGTAATACTACTACTTCCTTAAAGTTAAAGAAGAAGTCTAAATAGTTATCTAGAATTATAATAAGTACTATAAAAGTAAGACTACTAGGTATAAACCCTATAGCCTACTATAGCTACTACTAATATCTAATAAACTATAGTAATTAATTAGCTTTAATTTTATTATTAAACTACTATATTTAAAAGAACCTATAATAAAAGTAAGATATAATAGTATTTTAGTTATTATAAATAAGTTTATAAAGTATATATACTTTATTCTCTATAAGGAAGTAAGTAATATAAATAAACTTATATATACCTTCCTATAGATAATTATTAGTAATTATAAAATATTATAAGAAATTATTTTAAATAAAAAAATAGTATTTACCTTAAACTTTTAATAATTATTTATAAGATAACTTAGTTTAAAATTAAAGCTCTTTATAGCTTTTTACCTATAAATAAATAAATAGACTAAAAAACTAAACTAAATTCTAAAATAGTACCTTTATAGTTATATTAACTATAAATAGGATAATTAGGTATAATTACTACTTATAGTATAATTTACCTATAATAGTATAAATATAAGAATAATAAAGATATTACTCTTTTATACTAACTATAGCTATAAACTAAAGACCTATAAAGAACTAATCCTTAGTTAAAAAGTATAATTAATAATAGAATAAGTAACTAAGATTTAAAACCTATAGAAAGAGCTTTAGTAAAAACTACTCTTTATATAAGAATAAATAATAACCTATACTAATAGAAAAAGGTTAAAAAGACTAACTTTAAAAGAGAGAGATAAAGTCTACTTACTTTATAAAAATATTAAAACTAAATAACCTAATAATAAACTAAACTATAAAAAGATTAGACTATTTTAAATTTTAGAAAAACTCTTAAATACTAACTTTAAACTCTTACTACTAATAAAAATATAGATTTACCTAGTCTTTTATATATTACTTTTAGAACTAGTATTAGCTAGTATATAACTTAAAATATAAGTTAAACTTAATAATAATAAAAAAAATAGGAAGTTAAAAGAATTTTAAATTTTAAAATATATAATACTAATACTAAATACCTAGTTAAATAAAAAGGTTATAATAATAAAGATAATATATAAGAACCCTTTAAGAACCTAATAAACTACTAGTAAGCTCTATAGAACTACTAAGCTTAGCTAAAAAGTTTAAAGAAATACCTAAACTCTCTAAATCTAAGCTTAAGGAATATTAATTAAAGATCCTTATAGTACCTAAAGACTATATATTAATAGTAACCTACTCCTCTTCCTCCTAATAAAAATACTTAGTATCCTTCTTATTTAATAACTAAATACTATAATAGAATAACTTAAAAGAATACTCCTTAGCTTAGTACTTCTACCTCTATAGCCTAGCTAATTAACTTATAATAGCTTATAGTTTAATCTATAATATAAATAACTCCTTTTTAATATTAATCTCCTTCTTTTTAAAATACTATTACTTACTTAATAAATACTTTACTAAAGATAGTAGGAAGAAAAATAGAGTAATAAAGAAAATAAACCTTTATATAATAAAATAATAGAGTTACTATTATAAGACTTCCTATTATATATATACTTAAAATAGTAAGAAAATTCTAAAGTAAAATAATATATATAATTTCCTTTAAAATAATAAAAATAAAGTATAGTTTTAACTAATATACTATATTAGTTAATTAAATTAGTAAGGGCTAGATATTTATTACTCTTTTTAAATATTTTAAAGATATAACTACCTAATACTTAGGATAATATAATAAAATAAGGTAATAAATAAAAAGATAGGAAGGAATATAAGGAAAGAAAGGAATTTATAATAAGAATCTTTAAAGATAAAGAAATAGATAAAAAGGGGGATAATATTATAACTTTAATAGAAATAGAAATAATAGTTAGTTCTATCTAGAATAGAACCCTATTAAGGGTTAGTATACTAGTTAACTAAATAGTATAAAGGAACTAAGCTTTAATTATATAACTATTACTTAAGTAAAAAAAAGATTAATTAAAGTAATAATTAATCTTAATAATCTATTACTATAAAGTAATAAGAGTAATAGGTACTCCTAATACTCTTATACCTAGAATTACTAGGAGTAACTAATACTCCTAGTAAGCTAGGCTAAAGAACTAGACTATATAAATATACTTATTAACTATTAGATAGTATTAGAATAAGATAGCTCTTTAGTAGTTAATCTAAGTATTCTTCTTAAATAGCTCTTACTAGCTAGTAATTATTATACTATTTAGAATATTACTT
>JUJX01000191.1:61779-98447 GCA_000800745.1 Diaporthe longicolla | reverse complement strand
TTATATATTTAAAAGTTTTTTTATAAATAATAATTAAAATATTTAATAATATTATTAAATTTAATAATTTAATTTTTATTTTATTAATATTTAATATATATTTATATATTTATTTAAATTCTCTTTTAATATTAATATTTTAAAAAACTATAATAATTTAAAAAATAATAAATATTATTTATTATTATTTTATTAAATAATATTAACTACTACTAAGTAAGCTACCTTACTAAGTAAGCTACTTTCTTACTAATCCCTTCTATTTATCTTTCTACTATATTCTTTTATACTATATCTTATAATAAATAAAATAAAAAAAAGTAATATTTAGTTTATTATCTAAGCTATTAAATTTAACTTAAAACTAAGTATTTAATATATAGTAAAGAAATACTATATTCTTTACTTAACCCTTACCTATAAAATAGCTAGTTAAACTATATAATAAAATACCTAGTCTAACTATAAAAGATTAATAAAAATAGAAAAGGAGGTACTTATTTAATATATACTTAACTAGGATTTATAAAGATACTTACTTATTTTTAAAAATATTAAAAATATAGTAAATTCCTTACTCTATAACTATAGTAATAGTAGTATTAGAATAAACTAAATAATAAAACTTATTATATTAGAACTATATTTTAAAATATATATTAATTATATATATAACTATAAGAGAGCTTTATATAAAGATTTAAATATAATAAATATATAGTTTAACTTTATATCTAATATATATAATAAATATAAAATCTTTAACTATAATACTTATAACTTTAATAAAATAAGCTTTATAATAAGTACTAATTCCTTTAAAATAGTAGTTATATATTTAAATTAATAAAAGTAAATAGTATTAATATAGCTTAAAAACTAGTAATAGGTAATAAGTATTAAACTTATTAGTAAAGATAGGTAATATAGTTTACTATTCTTAATTATTAAAGCTAAGATATACTTTATAAGTTAGTATACTAATAGTAGCCTTCTACCTAACTAGATAATTAATATAAGTTTAAATAAATAAATAACTAATTAAATTACTATAGAATAGATTAAGTATTTTAAAAAATATACTATATTATATATAAAAGGTATTTATTAGCTATTAATCTTTAATAAGTATAGGAGTTATTATTTTATAGATTTTAAATAATATTATAAGTTTAAGAATATTATTACTTTTTATATACCTTATTTATTTTATTTACTTTAGCTATTTAATATTAAGTATTTTAGTCTATTAAAGTAAGTATATAATATTAAAATCTATTAGTTTAATAAGGTTTAAATTATATATATTAATAAGATAGAATTCTTTCTTACTTTTTATATTATATATAATAGGGTTTTTAAGCTAGAAACTATTAAAAAAGGTTTTTAAAAAGTAGGTTTAATACTTTTTAACTATAAAGCTATACTTTTTAAATTAAATATTAAGATTTAAATACTAATAGTACTACTAGACTCCCTAATACTACTTATACCTTAAATCTTTTAAATACTATATAATTTAATATAAGTAGTTTTTTAATTAACTTTAATTAAAGATTAAATTACTTATTATTAAAAAAGCTCTTTAATATTAATTTTATCTACTATTAACTAATTTTTAAAAAGTACCTAATTATTAGCTTATATAGTAACTTTATTAATATAGAAAAATAAGACCCTTTAAAAGGTAAATATAATACTTTTAAAGTATTAGTTAGCTAAAAGAATATATTTATAGGATAGAGGAGTACTTAGTATATAAAAGGTTAGTTAGTTAATTAATAAGAAGGAAAAGAGGAAGTAGCTAGCTAGTAAAATAAGTAGTAGTACTAAAAAGTTAGTTTATAATAAACTAACTAAATAATACTATAATAACTATAGTAAAACTAGATATAATATATAAATTTATAAGAAAGATATAGAATTATCTATAGATTCTAATTTTAATTAAATTTAATTAATTTTTCTAATTATAGTATTATAATTTAGGTTATTATACTATTAGTACTAAAAAGTAGCTTACTTAGTAAGGTAGCTTACTTAATAGTAGTTAATATTAATTTTTAAATTAACTTCTTTTTTTTAAAAAAAATTTCTTTTTAAAAAAAAAGTTTTAAATAATTCTTTAATTTTAAAAAACTATTAATTTAAAGAATAAAGTATTATTATATTTTATAACTATTATTTACTTATAATAAATTTAAAACTATTTTAATAAAAAAAATTATTAAAGTTACTATTTTATTATTAAATAAATAGTTTTATTATTATTTATAAAAACTTATAAAAAGTATTATAATAGTAATAATAAAATAGTTTTTTAATAGTTAATTTAAGTATACTTACTAGGTAGATATATAATAAGAAATATAAAAAATTCTTAATTAGCTTACTTATTTATATACTATTTAAAAACTATGTGTGAAAGAAATTATTTAACTTTAGGAAGTGTATTTACTCTAAAAAGAAAATAAAGCGTGTTAATTTAGTCGTATTTCTCATCGACTTCAGGGATCTAGATACACTTCTTATCAATACCTAATATAGTATACTAGGTTTCCATTAGCTCCTAAATGTTCGTCATGGCCTAAGAGATTACGTACATGATTTGACTATCTCACTATAGACTTCTAACACCGATCTAACAACACATCAGCGCCTCCTAGACCATGGACGAGATCAGAGACTTGCTCGAATCCTCATCTGTTGTCTCAAAATCGAAGCGGCACACGTCTTCATTAAACGGCCAGAGCAACTTACTCACGACACTGTGGTATCAATTCATTAGTCCAATGCCCTGAGTCAAAGTCGAAAGAGATGAGTTTCTCACTCGTGGTGTTCCTTAGATGCTTGGTACTCGGCTAGGGCAGCTCTGTCCTTGTGTCGGCTGACGAGCGCGAATTCGTACCCTTTGCTCCGTTCGATGGGATCGGTGATGGAAGGCCCGCCAACCGTAAGTCGAGCGTCTTGAACACACGGAAGATTTTTCAGTTTCTTGAGCTCAGCCACGAAATGATCTTTGTGTTCTTGAGAGACGTCGGGTCGAAATTTGAACAACACTTGGCTCCTAGTTAGCTCTTGTCCTAGAGCATGGACTTTCGAAGGCGAAGAACGTACCTATGTGAATGACAGCCATTTTAGAAGGCGTGGAACCATGCAGCTTTGGGTAAATTTTCGTAGAAATGGTTCTTGCTTTGAGCATAATCCAGATTCTCTCGGGGCTCGAGGTCTACAACGTGTTACCAATACAGGTTGCGTACCTGCTTTTACTGCCAGGAAAAGGGATTTATGTAGGTGAGTTGTAGGTGCTGGTATCTGACCCGGTGATCGGCTTTCCCCCGCTATCTCGGCGACAATTTGCTACCCGAAAGCTCTTCCGTGCAAGCCTTGGAATCGGCACGTGGAGCCTCGGAGTTGCTCCGGCTCGGTCCCAGGCTGCACACCGGACTACGAGGCCACAAAATGGTTCTGGTCCTTTTTCTTTTTGTGAAGCCAGTGGTCCATATATTGAAAGGCTCCGGCTTTTTACATGTGACCATTGTCAAAATGCTAAACGTAGTGCCGACTTCGGAGCTTCAATATAGAGATTGCACTGCTCACAACTACCATCGCACGATACACATCTTCTCGACTGTGTGCTTTTGTGTGTAGCTAGTGCTTTGGCCCATTGAAATTTCTTCGCAGTGTACTGCTCTTTAAATTGCATTGGACACTTCAGCCACACAAGAACATGAATGAGAACGCTCGCTTGTCGAGATGAGTCCTAAGCACCCATCTCCCGGCCAATCTTCAATTATTAGTGCGGCGAATTCTTTATCACTATATTATTCAAAATGAAACCGCAGGGTATACCCATTGAATAATGCCGCAGCGATATGTCATCCGATTACTGCATGTGCGGCCGTGGCAGTGTGAGGACGGGTAAATGGGTACATTGATGCAGCACAAACATACGGCGCCCACTGTCCTAAGAATCAAAAGTTCAGGCACCGTCCTGGATCTCTTATTGCCTCTCAATGCATCATCATGTGCACAAAATTGGACCTCCAGGGTTCCGTGCGGAGGTTGCAGTCAGCCAAGCGCTATTGACACCACAGTGACCTTCGTTGCTAACAGCTGCTGAAAAATTCACGGCTCTATCGGAAATACTATTGCAGCGTCACGGCAGTTGAAATAAATATACGTTTATATCTAGGTGAAGGGCATCTAGCAATTCTCGAATAAAAATGACGTTGAGGTGAGGAGCCCGTCTGTTACGTCACGACTAGCAACGGGTCTAGTTTGGTGTACCAAGCAAAGGAGTTGCCATCACCCGGCTGCACAGGACATGGTCCCGGATCAATCAGTTATAAAATGGCCCTGGAAGATTCAAATGTTATGGAAGTCTTGCCAAGCATTCAGTTCAGGTACATAGAGTAACATTGAATCGTCCAAAAAAGTTTTACACTTGTACAGCCTGGCAATATTAATCATGTCGGACCCAAACTCACCTCACATCAAGACCAGAAACGGCCCATCGTGGGGTCTATACCAGCGAGATAATTTCTGGAAGCTCAATGACGGAGAGGTTCCCCCTTTCAACACACGTGGGTAAAATCCCATTCCCGAGTGATGCTTGAGTTGCAAACCACAGATTCTGACACCGTCGTTAGATCCAGATAAACTGGAAGAACTTGCCCGAGAGAAATTGACACAGAATGGATGGTGCGTACGAATATACCCTGGACCGAGACTGGCATCACACTCGTAGAGACCGCCTGGCTGGAGGCTAACAGTCTTGTCGCAGGTATTATGCATCGTCAAATGCCGGCCTCTCTCATACACACCTGGCCAACAGACAAGCTTTTTTCAGGCACAAGATCGTGCCTAAGCAACTAGTGGACACCAACGATCGCTCCATGCGGACCAAGATCTTCGGGCACGAGGTTTCTGCACCGATCGGGATCGCCCCTATCGGCATCAACAAGATCTACCACCCGCGGGGCGAGCTTCCCGTCGCAAAGGTGGCCGGCGAGCTCGGCATCCCTTACTCCCTATCGACCGCGGGCTCCTGTCCAATCGAGGACGTCGCCAAGGCCAACGAAGAAGGCCACAAGGCGACACGGGAGGGTCACACGCCACAGGCAGATAAGATCCCGCCGGGGCCGCGGTTCTACCAGCTATACATGCCGCATGACGATGAGCTGACCATCTCGCTGCTGACGCGGGCCCACAAGTCCGGGTTCACGGCATGCATCCTCACCACGGACACGTGGCAGCTAGGGTGGCGGCACGACGACGTTGCCACGTCCAACTATGCCTTCTACCGGGGCATCGGTGCCGATCTGGGCCTTTCGGACCCCGTCTTCCGGAAGCGACTGAGGGAGCGCAGCATCGACCCGGGAACACAGCCCGAGGAGGCTTGTGCTTTGTGGATTGACAACGTCTGGCATGGGCGGGCGTGGTCGTGGGAGAAGGCTGTCTGGGCCAGGCAGAAGTGGCAGGAGATCAGCGGCGGGAAGCATTTTCTCATCAAAGGCATCCAACGGGTTGATGATGCCCAGAAGGCGGCTGATCTAGGTTTTGAGGGTATTGTGGTCAGCAACCATGCGGGAAGACAGGTCGATGGTGCCATTGGAAGCCTAGATGCCCTGGAGAAGATCGTGGACAAGCTTGGGGGTAGGGAAGACTTCGTGATTACTTTCGACAGTGGCGTCCGTGGGGCGGCTGACGTGGTGAAAGCGTTGGCCCTTGGTGCAAAATTGGTCTTCATTGGGCGACTGTGGATCTGGGGGTTGTCTATTATGGGGGAGGCAGGCGTGAGGCATGTGTTGAGAGGCTTGCTTGCCGATATGGATATTTTGATGAATTGTGCTGGTCTAAGGAGTGTGGATGATATAGACAGAAGCTGGCTGGAGAGTCTCCCCGAGGCTTATGGGCTGGTTGCGGAAAAAAGCAAGCTATAGACAAGGCGCCGGGGCCCACTCCGAGCATTCAGACCATCTCTGGCGTTTGGTCACGTCGCCCGGGTTAGCTTGACAGATACGCGCTCCCACAACGGCTACATAGTCCATAGACAACTTGAGGCGTAGCTAATTTAGCATTCCTTAGTTACCTAGGTATACAGCACCTGTGGCAATAGTGTTAGCTGTACTGGAGAGTATCATATCTTGGTGTTGAAAGGCTGACACCCCGTCTTCCACATATGCACTAATACGAATACGTAAGGCGGCTGGCCCAGGTTGTGTGATATAAGCTTGTATGGAAATTTCATGTTTCAATTAAAGCTCAAGTGCTTTACGCTATCTTACATTAATATTCACAAGACAACATCTTTGACACGCGAGACACAAAGGAACCTCTCCGTCCCTCAGACCCATAGCTAGTCAGCGAGACGCCCGACTCCCTTCGATCTCTTACAAATTTGGGCCATGTGTTGGTTAGAACAAGATACTTGATGCTGGTCTCAGCCTTGTCGAAGACGGTCCCGTCGAAGGTCGCAGGTATTTCACCCCAATATGCGATACGATCCGTCATTGCCCTCAGCTCAACATCCGCGTTGCTATTCGTCCTCGACCCGATGATCGGCCTCTCGGACGCGTGCGAAGGTCGTCCCGCCTGCGCCTCGCGGGGCCAATCCGATCCGGGAGCGAAAGGTGTGGCTTGGCTGTTGGCTAATCCTCGGTCACCGTACAAGACCCTCGCTGCCTTCTCGAAAATAGCCTCCAGGCCTGTCTTGTCCTGGAATGAGATGTTGATTGGGAACTCGGCGTCCTTGGGACTGATGAAATCCACGTAGATGTGAAAGGCCTTGTTGTATGGTTCCCTTGCTGCTTCGCCTTTGCCTATGGTCCGGTACCGACTCCTCCATTCGGCGACAGCCGTGAGGAACGCGACGTTCTCCCCTGAGAAGTCCTTCAGGGCCGAAAACTGTCGGAGTGGGTCCGGGTTGTGCTCCAGGACGTACTCCAGGGCACCCATGCTCAACATGCTCTCCCCTGAATAAGCCGTACCCACTGAGTCGATCGTGCTCGACTTCTCCACAGCGGATATGGTCTTCCATGTTTTCTGGGATTGGCTTCCTGTCAGGACGCTGTTAGCGCCTAATGTTGAAGAGCCCTCACCCCCGTGATTGCTACGTTTAGACTCCCACGCGGCAATCATATCAATGGTCTCTTGTCGTAATGACTGATGTCTCCAAACCTGCCAACATGGGAGAAAGATGGAGAATATCTCGATGAGCATAATCGAAATTGCAATCCTAGATACTTATTAGTCTTGCAATCGATTCAAGTTTACTTGAGAATCAACCCACCATTGTGGAGGTATCCAATATCTATTGACGCTAGCCATACCGGGCACATAAAGCGATATGAGCCACATTGGCGTTGCGGGTAGGCTGGCAGGAGTTCAGTACATCATCAGGGCATTGCTCAGTAATCGACCATCCGGGTACACATACCCTGCGAGGCAACAGGCAAGCGTTTGTGTCCTCCATCCTAAGGTGTCGTGTATCCGTCTTGCTCGCCATAGAACAACAGGAGCTACTATCCAGGACCAAAAGAATTGCCAAATGATTGAGGGCCACCTGCGACTATGTCAGTATCGTCCGCAACTATCAGAGACACCCGAGCTTCAACCAGTAGCACATACCACTCCCAGCCCCGAGCCTGCTTTTGAGTCACATCCCATGGACTCCCTACAGCCTCAGTGCCCGGTACGCCGAAGGACGGGTGGAACTTCTTGGAGAGAAGGTACATAAGAACAGTGAGGAAAAGCTGAGCGATGTTAGTTAAGGCATCAGGAACACTACCCTGTGTGATCCCTTACTTGCAAACCCATCCCCATGCCGATCACCACAAGCATTTTTCGAGTATGGCTCAGGGCTTGAAATGGACCAAGTAGTCGGCCAAACAGGGTCGTAGGCGTGTGTTGTTCCTGTTGGTAGCTCTTTCGGACGAACCTCCTCCTTTGCTGCCTAGCGACGTAAAGAAAACGAGAATTTGAGGCATGGAAGAGGGCGATGCCAAAGGGGAGATATATCCCCATGATCCAGTACTCTGCCTGCGGTGGGAAAGGGTTTGCGATATAGGCCATTTGGACCGCCATCCAGTAAGTATGGAGGAAGCCAATGGCGGCAAAGGAAAGATTGAGGTCGCGAATCCGTAGTAGTGGCGTGTCCCGGCGATTCCACAGGAATCCCATTCCAGCACACACAAACAAGGTCCACGTGCCGCACCATGTTACCCAGAATATCCCAGCAGCGTCTAGATTCAGTTGAGGTTTCGAGTTGTCCATGTTGGCATTGGGTGATGTGATGCTTTGCTCGAGGCAGCGTTTGTCGTCGATATGGATCACACATCACCAATGAGCGGGAGAACAATGACCAAATTGGTAGAGACAGAGGGTGTCCGCACTCTATTATTCAAACTCTGCTCTACCAGGCCCCCAAACCCATCCCAGAGAGGGCAAGGCACAAGCCAGAGGGCTGCCAGGCGAACAGGCATCCTGGACCCTGCACAAGATGGGCAGACATCTGCACTACCAGGAGTGGCTTTGCTCGTGATAATTATGACAAAGTAATAGCAGAGCCTCTAACGCTAGGGATGTGATGTATCATCCGATTCGTACATGTCCTCGACCCCTACTAGGCACGACCCATCTGGACTGCGCGAGATCGCCCCATGGTTAGGCCGGGATGTCCTCGAACACCAGCCTGCAACCGGGCGAACTCGCACGCCTCCTTCACCCAGCCCCGAGGAAATCAGTGCCGCTTCGGGCGCGAAGAACATTCTGCGACTTGTGCGTGTCATGGGTGGTGTTTTGACTCTGCATATATAAGTGAGTTAATGGGTCTCTGTCCGACCACAAGCTTTTGGCCACAGAAGCATGCAGAGAACGTGGCCACGCGTGAGGAACATTTCATGGCAATGCCGAGTCCTCGGCCGATTGACGAGGAAGAGGGTAGCGGTTACTTCTCGATTGGGATGTGATTTACGGCAGACGCAGATCTGCGCCCGAGTAGTTCAAACCTTACCACCGGAGCTACTGCATCTTGAGAGTCAGGCTAAAGCAGGTGGGCGTCGGTTTCATCTCGCCCCTTTTTGTCCCTCTCCCTGCCCTCTCTGCCCCCTCCCAAATCTGCGAGAAAATAAGGTTGGTCGGTATAGCAGAGGACACCCCTGTCTATACTCGATCGGTCCGGTCTCCGTAAGATCTGGTGTGTGTGGTTTCTCTCCAAGAGTCTGCATCGATCCGCACCTTCATGACTCCGTAGATATTCCATTGCAACCGGCCGCATTGGTTGTATTCTTCGGTACCAAATTTTGGGATATGTCTGGGTCCCTTCCACGGTGCTTGATCCATTATCAGGGTGGCATCCGGCAGCTCTGTCACGGTATGGACCGTATACTCGGATTCTCGAATAAATACGCAGATCAAACACATGGCACTGTGAGGCAATCTCGGCAGTACCCTGTCGTTTTGTGCCGAGATGGCAGCAGCTTCAGCTTTCATCAAATCTTCTTCACCACTAACAGCTTTAGCAGCTGTTATTCTAGACCCAGGGAGCTGGCAGCACTGGCAGCCCTGGCAGAGCATATCCACCCGCTAGCGTCCTGGCAAGCCTGCTGTGCCTGGCCGACAATCTGATCATCGATCACTGGGATGAGATGGATGGGGTTGATCAATATAACGTCCGCCCCTGGAGCGCTAGGCGGCATCCATGGTGCGCGATCTGAGCGTCGCCGTTGCCAGGAACATGATGCCAACGTGCCATTGGCGCAGATGCGTCGTCCTTGCGATTGTGGTATTCACAGCAGAAGTGACTCCCGCGTCCCAAAGAAGAGCCCGGCGACATGGACTTAGGAAGGCCGAGGCGCGAATAAAGTCACGGAGGGACGACACACCATGCAGTGGCCCCACGGAGCTGAAATGTTCAGGCCGAAAGAAGTCGGACCATGTGGGACGGCCACCTGCGCAGTAACCTACAGCCAATGTCACACAAGTCCCAGACCCCCAGATGCCGGCAACAGACCTTCCCGCCGTCGCCCAGCCCTGTTCCTTCGCTTCAAGCCGGACAACCTTGCAGCCAGCACCAGAGACGAACCTGGCCCTCCGTCTCAATTCCTTCTTCTCTCATCACGGGCAGCAATTGCGCACGGATTGCCGACGAGCTGGATCACGTTCGTGAGCGTCTGCTGCCTCCCTCCTCCCCAACGGGCACGGACATGTTACTCTGGCTGCTGGCTGCAGCTACAGCCACATCGGCCGTGGTGATGACGAACACCAGCTGCACGTTGACGCGGGGTGCCTGTCATGCGGTGGCTGCATAGGCGCTCATCTTATCAGCCACCGACCGTGCGCCATTGTCCTTGATATCTTGACCACAAACTCACTCATACCTTGAGCTGGGATATTGGTGACCCTTTTCGGGCTTTGCTCGCAAGCTCCCCTCACAACCATCAACTGCCAGTGCCCTTTGCGCCAGGGGATGAAAAACCCGGCTGTCTTCCGCAAAGCCCGCGAACGGCTTCAAGACGTGCTTCGAGACGTGCGAGCTTCTCAGCTTAAGACAGCTGACGAGGGGACCCTGCAAGAGAGGCTGAGACGTCCTCGGCCCAGAAATCAGCGCCCCCGTGGCCTTCACGAGGTAAGGGAGCCAGCAGCTAGCCGCCACAGCAGCAGCAGCGGTCTCAACATAGGAGCCCTGGATCCTGGACGCCATGGGGGGTTTCTGCGGGCCCCCGAGGATGCTACGCTGCGCGGTGCCAGTGCGACGACCCGGGTCTTGCTGAGGTGACCCAATCGGAGAGCCTTGTAAGGTTGAAGAGACAGACGGAAAAACAGTAACAGCCGCCGATGGACCACCTAGTAGTATTCTAGACGCCAGATTTAGCCAAAGGAAGGGTCATAGAGGGGGTTTGATAGACGGCCCGGCAGAGAGACGCAGGCCACTCTACGTGTAACGTGTTGCAGGGGGAGACTGCACTGCAGGGCCGCCGTGTGATATTCTGCACGCATGCAGACAGTTGTGATCTGCCGTCACCCGCAACTGCTCACGTCAGTAATAACAGGAGCCTACTATCGTCAATCGCGGATAAGCCGCCGCCCTACTTCCCTGCTGGGTCCCTGCCCTTCAGCCCATCAAACAGGCTGCGAGGTGCCAAACAGCCTCCACCACGGTACGCTAGTGCACGTTCTGGGGGGTTCACTTTATGCTGAACGTCGGGCGCTTCCCTTTGTGGACTAAGAGAGTCAAGAATTCCGCGAGATATTTGACCCATGACTCTGTATGTACTCACTGGTCGTTGCACAGGGATGGGGCAATAGAAAATTTGGACAATGTGACTGGCTATCTATCTACAACATCCCTTCAAACTCGGGCTCAGGACAGCTGAACCTCGAACCCCTCGGTCAGCGGCTTATCCACGCTGAAGCTCACTGCTCCGCTGAGTGCGTCCTTCATCACGGCGGTGCTGTTGCCGGACGCAGACCCGCCCAAGATGGTAACCTTGGCCACGTTGACGGCGTCGCCATAGCCGAAGCTGCCGGTGGCGGCGAGCTTGCCGTCCGCATACTCGAAATGCACAAGGGTGGTTGCGCCGCCCTGGTCCAGGCTGACGCCGTCGTCCAGGTAAAGCTGGCCACGCGCGGTGCCGTCGGCACCGAGCGGGATGACCAGCTCGAAGTCCTTCTGCCGCAGCTCCGTGGTGGTCATGGCCGACTCGGCCCGCAGCGGCACGATCACGCCGCCTCGGAGGAACAGCGGGATATCGGTCAGGCTCTGGTCCGTCAGCGTGGTGTAGCCGCCTGTCGTATTGACCTGTGCGCCGGTGTACCAGTCGTAGAAGATGTCGTCGGGGAAGTAGACATCGACGCTCGTGCTGTCCTCCTCCGTCACGGGTGCCACAAGCAGGGCGTCGCCGTAGAAGTACTCCAGCTCCAAGCCGAATGCCTCCTCATCCTCTGGATAGAGATAGAACACGGGGTTGAGCAGCGGCGTCCCATCGACGGTCTGCTGGTACAGTGCCGTGTAAATGTAATCAAGCAGCCGGTAACGGATGTCGATCACCTTGCGTGCGGCCTCGGCGACTGTGTCCCAGCGGTAGAACTCCTGAGGAATGTTTGGGACGTACCCATTGTGGTTGCGGAAGAAAGGCTGGAATGCACCGAGTAGCGTCCAGCGAGCACAGAGTGGCTCGGTTGTGTTGTCGCCAAATCCGCACACGTCGGAACCAACCATGGGAACCTGGTAGACAGAGGCGAAGGCCAGCATGGTCCGGACAGACTCACGGTACTGAGCCCAGTTTGAGAGGTTGTCGCCGAGCCAGTGACCCACCTTAGCACCAGCACCGGCGAAGGTTGAGCGGGTGATGATCAGGGGCCGCAGTTCAGGTCGTCGCTCAAGCATTGCCTCACGAGATGCCACGGACATCATGGATCCGTACAGGTTGTGCGTGTCGTACATTGTCAGGCCGTTTTGGTGGATGAGATCCGTGTTCACGGTATGGTTCGAAAGCCCTCCCTCTGCCGCATTCCATTCTGGAAGGTAGGCGGCTTTGTTGTGAATCGCATACTTGGGGTACAGCAAATCACGCCCGGGCAGACCAAGCTGCTGTCCTGGCTCTTGACGGACGCGGAGATCGAGTTGTTTAGGTGTCGGCCCTCTAGGCTGGCCTCGGAGCGACCCGCGGACCTCGAGACCGCTCTCATGAACGCTTGCTGACCCAATTTGTGCGGTTGCGTTGCAGTCCGATCCTGGTGGCTGAAAAGCACAAGGCCAACCCGGCAGTGGACGTGGCCATGTCCGCACAGGCGGCGGGTCAGGTGGGTTGCCGCTGGTTTCTGCTTGCTCATAAGGGTTGTCGCAAGGGAAGTTGCAAGCAAAATTGGACGGCTCATTCATGTCGATCCAAAGAGCATCAATGTCGACTCCAGCTTCTGGGTCAAAAAAGAGTGCGAACTCATTGTTCCAGTACGACGATATGTTTGAGGCGAACCAGTCGGGGAAAGCAGTGACACCGGGCCAAACGACGCCTTGCCAGACAGAGCCGTTCTCGCGGAGCAGGAAAATGTTGTCCTCGACTCCACGGTTGAAAGCTGGGTAGTCATAGTAGGCCGTCGCTGGGTCAACTATGGTAATCTTCGCGTCAGTGCTCGTTCCATAAGGTGCCATTCCAATCCTTCTCAGCACATGTCATGTCCTCTTTGCACAATGAATACCATGCACTTGCTATTACATCTCGGTTGCCAAAAGGTTAAGCATAGACACTGTTCTGCAGCCCCGGACGCAGAAGCCTCAGGGTGGTGAGCAAAAAATATCACGATGGAGCCACTAAGCTCAATCTTGACATTCTTGCACACAGACGGGATTTCACGACTCTTTCTTTTGCCCCCTCCTTTCTAAACAGAGGTGTCCTGCGGCTCATAGCGGGGGGGGTTACTTACCCATCACAATGTAATGCTGGTCGTTCTCATGCAGGTGATCTACAAGCTGCCGCATGAGGTCAAGAGGGAACCTCTCCGGGTCAAGTGAGAAAACCCGGCGAAGCTCCATGTAGTCGATGTCAGTCCACATGGTTTCAAGGGGAATAGCGGCCTGGCTGTAATTGTAGACAACCTCGGCGACGTCGTAAACGTCCTGGTAGCCGTAGCGGCACTGGTGAAAGCCGAAGCCCCAATATGGCATCATGGCCGGCAGGCCAGCAATCTCGGCGTACTGGCGCGAGACCTCGAGGGGCCCGGGGCCCGCGACAAAATAAAAGTCAAAGACGCCACCGAGTGTGTTGTACTCGAGGTACTGCCCGGCCTCCTCGGTGCGGTTGATGAAAACATCCATGCCGTTGGAGTTGAGCAGGAAGACGCCATGAGTCCCGGCGGCGCCGCGGTGCTCGAAATATACGGGGTGGTTGCCGTACAGGTTTGCATCGTTGGGGATGCCGTATGAGTCCTGCGACCACAGCGTGCGGATGTAGTCGGTGGTGTTTAGGCGGAAGGGGTCTGAGTGCTCTCCCAGGCCGTACAGGTTCGGGTTGTCAGGCAGGCTTGTCCGCAGGCGCAGATACTGCGACTCGAAGACGAGGCTGGCGGCCGATGTATCGAACAGGACCTCACCCGTGTCGGCGCGCGAGATGTTGAATGCGAAGGGCGACTCGACATAGCCGAACTTGAGTGCGGAAGTGCCGTTGCCGCCGGAGCTGGCGGATGGGCGGGGGAAGACGGACTCGGGGACCTGGTAGACGGAGTTTGCTGCGTCCTGGATCTTGACGTGGACGCGGGTAGCAGTCTCGTATGTGACCTCAAGGGTCAGGTCCTGCAGGTCGTCGCCGTACACATTGCACGCCGGGCCCGCCAGGGTCAGATCGGCCGTGAGGCCGGTAGCCGTCGTCCTCACATTGGAAGCCGAGTAACCGGGACAAGCAGCGAGGAGATCATCGCTGGGTGCATCTCTGAGGGCCAAAGAGGAGGGAGGGGCTGCACATGCCAGGGTGGCGAAGAGCCAGTGAAGGAGGGCTGGCTTTGCCATGGTGAGGGGGGGGGGGCGGTGATGTTTATTCTGCCCTCTTGCTCTGGCGGTGCCTGGGACTGGCGCGTGCAGACTGGGAGTGAGAAGAGATCCGAGTCAGATATAGGGTGACATGAGACCTTCTTATATTGTCCTGGCATTAGAGGCTGGGCCAGACACTTCCCAATAAGCGAGAGCCTGTTCGACGTGAGCTCGTATCCACATCCAAGGACTTGTAGTCGGCCTGCCGGGTGCGTCTGCATGTGCGCGGTCTGCCATTACAGGCTTCCCCTCATGATCCCAAGACAGGGAACAGCTGACGGCGAACGACGATCATGTCACGGCAACGACGAACATGCGTGCGTTGCTGCTCTGCACGGTGTTAGTTTAGCCACCCATCTTACTTGTTAGACTAGCTGGTGCCTGGTTGACTTGGGTGGCTGCAGGGCGCAGATGCACAGTGACACACCTCAAAACTAACGCTCAAGAAACCCAAGAAAAGGGTCGGTGACTGCGCTGTCAGTTCATCTCGCCGAGACCCCGGCCTTGGCGCGGAGAAACGGCGCATATCCTGGCCAGGGTGAAGTGGCCGAAAAGGGCGGAATTGGTAATGAGAAGCTGCTATTGCATGGTCATCGGGCCGTGGATGGTACGGCGAGGATGGTGGCCGTCATGGTCATGGTCATGGTCATGGTCATGGTCATGGTCATGGTCGAGGGCGAGGGCGAGGATTTGAGCGACATGAGGCCGAAGGGGCTAGCACGGTTGTAGGCACCAGAGGCACGAACAGCTGCTGGGCAGGTGAGCGTCACCACGCTGTCGCCCTGCTGGATGCCCGGTCGGTGGTGAGCTGCAAGAAGTGATCAGTCGCCCTCCTGCCCCTAGCTCCGGGATCCCCCCTGCCCCGGGGCCAATCCTCCACAGCGAGCTGGCGAATTGTAGACCGGGAGGGGCCCCAATGCGGTATCTAAGTCTTGACCATGTACCCCGCATTTTAGCATTTCCTGGGTGGGGAAATTGGGAGAGCCCACAAGTCAGTCCAGCCTGACTGCCTGACAGACAGCCCAAGGCATGGGAGCTGCGGTCAGGGAGGGGCCGGGACCTAGGAAATTAGCAACGAAAGCTTGTAGTATTTTTATTTTCACTTTCCCTCTGACTCTCATACATGATTTACAATCCAGAATCACGCTGCCTGTCATTTCAGATCAGACCGACCTACAGCATAATAAGGTCAGGTCAGGTCAGGTCCGGCCAGACCGTCGGAAAGTACTCTGCTTGGCTCTTTTGTGGAATGGGGAACAATCAAGCCTCCGTCCGACACAAGACAACGACACCAGACAATGGCACAAGGCACTGACAGATCCTGCATGCGTGTAAGGATAACTTCACTCAGTACATGCCCAAGTCTCTAGCTTGCAGGCACCATGATCCTGTCCACATCCGGCCCATATGTCCCGTCGGTCTGCGAGACAACAACCACATTGTCACTGCCAGACCGCAGCGCACAGTTGACCACGCTTGACCCCGGTGTCCCATTTCCAGAAGCCGTCGGCAGGAACGCAACCTTCTGCTTGACCCCGTTGCACGACACATCCGCGTACCGCTGGGAGCTGTCACCGTTCTGGTACTTGATCCGGAGCGAGGTCGTCGTGGCCGCGCTGCTCACCACCCCGTTGAACGTGACCGTCCCGCCGGTGCTGCCCCCGATATACCCGGCCGCCGAGCCCCCGCTGCACCCGCTGCAGGTGACCGTCTTGGCGCCGTTGGTCAGCACCGCCGACTCGCCCTCGGGCTGGCTCTCGCTCGGCCCGGCCGTCCACGCCCCGCCGCTGGCCACGTTGGGGATCCAGTTCACCTGATTTGCCATGGTGACCTTGGTGCCTGAGAAAGTAAGCGGCAGCCACACATATGTCGATGCCATCAGGTTGCTGGAGACCCAGCGGTCGCCCATGTACATCGTGAGGCTGTTGGACACTGGCAGGATGTAGTTCGTCTGTGATGTGTAGGTGTTGCTGCCCGCCGTCGCGAAGGTCGTCCAAGAGGACCACCCGGATGACAGGCTGGTCGAGTACGTGTAGACATTGTCGTTCGCGTTCCATCCAGTCAGCTTCGACGCAAACAGGAAGTAGTAGCCGTTCTTCTTCACGATCGCAGGCGACTCGTAGCTACCAAAGGTATAGACGGCAGACGAGACGTTGAGGTAGTCTGAGGTGAGCGCGTCGATCCGGAGGCCATTGGCACGCTGCGATGAGGTCAGTCAAGGGCACATCATGACAGGATTGTAAGAGGGCCAGACATACATCCTCCGTCAACAGGTACGCCTTTCCATCATCGTCCTGGTAGAGCCCAATGTCACGCGACTGGAAGCCCAGCGGCCGCCAGCTGCCCAGGTAGTTATACTTGCCGCACACAGAGTCCCCGGTGGCAACCCCGACCTTGGCCTCACCGTACGATGAGTCGTCGATGTGTAGGTACATGACATACTTGCGGGTGGACGAGTTGTAGATGACCTTGGGCCTCTCGACGACCCGGTTGGGGCCCAGGTCGCCCGACGCCGCGCGCGACAGCAGTGCGCCGACATATGTCCATGACACGAGGTCCTTGGAAGAGTAGCAGTTGACGTTCTGAAATGCCGAGCCCGTCGTCTTGTCCTCGCCGATCAGGTAGTACGTCCCGTCGACCTGGATGACGCCCGCCCCGTGCGCCTGGACGTGGGCGCCCGTGTTGGTCTGAGAGAGAACCACGTCAGTTACTCACGCGTTCAAAGCTGCAGGGTTACGTGAGCTGGCTTACACCGGTCAATGTCGCCCCGGGCACAATCTGGAGGGAAGCATAGGCCGCGCCTGCTGAGAGCAGCAACGAGAGGGAGCGGAACAGGTTCACCATCGTGAGCTGCGGTGGTTGGAGCGCGACGGGTGGTACGTGCAGTGATTTTTCAGACACGCGCTGCTTCTTCCCGTATACCAAGGTATATCAAGGCTCAGTCACAGACAGGCGCACTGCTAGGCCCCCCGGGAGACATTTCTCCGGCGCGGAAACATCTCCTTTATGTGTCCTCCCCTTCACACCTTCACATGGTGGTTCACGAGGTCCCACCCGCGCGTTGAAAGGGCCACCCCACAGCGGTGCATGTCGATACGACAATCAGGCTCATTGGCTCCGATACCCCCGAGGGCGGAGTATAAACGTCCGAATCTAGAAGTTCGCTGCGACCCACGAAACCCCCTCGTGACCGCGTTCCTGAGTAGGGAATTCAATACTTGGGGTTCCATCGCAGCTACCGGTAGTCGCACGCGAGAAATCCGGGGTAAAGCGACCGTGGTAATCGACCGGCAGGAACGACAATTATGTAGCATAGTGTACAGGCGAGTGCCCTCACTTCGGTCCCGCGGGCGACAGGCAGGGTTGCAACGCAGTGGGGTCCTCCCGGGCCATCAATCAAGCGATGATCCTGACGATCCGGGCGGTCCACGTTGCCCTACCGAAGATGGGGTGGCAGATGGTCCGTTTTGTTGCCTCTGTGCCGAGGCTCGCCTTGACCTAGGTCACCGCTTGTCCACGAAATCACGACAGCATCTCAGCCAGGCTTCCATGAAATTGTGGTGCTTCTGTTCATGGTCAGCTGGAAGTCCAAGTAATCAACCAAAGTTGAGTAGCACAAAGTCTTTGATGTTCGGTTTGGTCACCAGTCTCAGCAGGTGAGAATATGTACAAAAAAGGCCCCCGCAGCGCACGATAGAAATGAACCGCTATGCCAGCAAATCAACACCAACAACCTTTCGACGACACCGTGCAGGTCGTGCATGATCCTAACTCCCGTAAATAAAAATAGAGAACGCAAAAATTGATAACTCCTTTCCATCATGCCAAGGGACACTATATGGAAGGACCCTCACAAATCGCTTCGTTCATTGTAAAAGACTGGTATAGGGACCATTTCCCCCAAGTGCAAAGTCAAGCCGCGCGAAAGTATGTCAGGAGTGCGTTAAAACGAAATCCATCCAAGGATCTCACAAGACCTTCGAGTCCTGTTTATACTCCGTCGTGTGTCCGGATTATGCCTTTTAAACCCTGGAATTCATCAAGCCCTCCTGGCAGCATTCACTCGAGTCCTCGTCAAGGTGGAAAGGCAAAACCTCTATCGGGCGTACCATGTCTGCGCTTCAAAGCCGCACGCTTCTGACTTGCTTATGCAATACGCAACCGGAATCTCAGCAAGATTTAGGTAACCTGTGAGACTGCAGGGCATTCGTCGCAGGCGGTCGTCCCGAGGTCGTTCCGATTCACCCAGTGCGGTAGGTCGGTCACCTGTGGGCTTCTCTCGCAAGACATATATGCTGTTCCATGCTTGCTTCAACCCAAGTACGTGAAGTTCTCGGTGATTCTAATCATGCCATCCAAAAGCGCTTTTCCGTCATTGGGAGGGGGCTCTCACGGCAGCCTTGGTGCCCTGAGAGGCGATGTTTGGAGGTTGTATTCACAGACCCGATTGCTCCAACACGGAGGCGTCGCGCCTCCTTCAGATGGAGGTGAATAAACTTTGACTCCGCATCCAAGAGTGCCGCCTGCGCGTCCGCAACACAGCTGTTCTCCTAGTCGTCCGTGTCCATCCGGTCGTGCATCGCGGTGGACGTTGCCACTACAATTGAGTGGGGATCGTGCTCGTCGTCTTCGATGTTGTCTTCGATGTTGTCTTCGATGTTGTCTTCGATGTTGTCTTCGATGTTGTCTTCGACGTTGTCTTCGGATTTCTCGCCACTTGCGACATCATCCAGCTTGTCCGCCTGATGCCCCACCTCCAGCTTGCCTCCGTCCGAGATGAAGGAGCTATTTACGATGGAATCACGTCGCTCCATATCTCCGTTGCTGGCGTTCTGTGTGGAAAACCTGTATCCCCCATTCTCATCCCGCTCAATTATACCTTCATCCAGGGCCCACTTGGCCAGCATGGGGTCGACGCCAAGTCTAATGCCGTCTCCCTTCTCCATGTGGCGACCTACGTGCTCCGTCCACTCGTCCCAGGCGATATGGCCCTCAAATTCCTTCCCGCATTCAGGCTTTGGACAAGCAACCTGTTGAGGTGGTTCGCGGCGCGTGACAAGGCAGGACTGCTGCAAGTCCCTCACATGATTGTCCCAGTCGGAACTCAGTTTGCTGTCGACTTTTGACAGTGCCTTTTTAATGGCGAATGGGGCGTGCATCCTCCTGAGGTGTTGCGTAAAGAGATCCTTCCTGTTGAACTCGTTGCCTTTGCCCTCGGCGGCACTGGATGGGCACTCTGAACAGCGGTAGTACTGAAGACACAGGTGCTGGGATGCAATATGTCTCTTCCATTCATTCTTGGAGCCAAATGTGCTGGTGCATCCGGCAAAAGAGAAAGCACAGGGGAATGGCCGGGTATGGGCAGCCGCGATGTGTTTGCGCAGCGACGAGGAATCCTTGAAAGGGGCGTGGCTACAGTGACTGCACCGGGTGTCCTGTTTCGGTTGCGCCTTTGCAAGAGGTTTCCGCGCTGGCGTGGTCGGCTTTGGTTTTGATGCAGCACCATTGAGGTCCGCAGAGTAGCGAACATCTTCCATGCCAGACTCACTGGCACCTCTTGAAGATGGTGAGTCCCGCTGACGTAGGTCAGAGGCGGCGCTTGCCGCCCCATCGCTCATGTGCCTGACGTGACTCAGTGCCTTCAGCTGCTCGGCTGCTTCCTTCATCTCGGCCGAGTCCTCGCCGTCGTCCCTTGCCGGAGCTGCAGTGGCTATCATGGTCGCTGAAGGGGCTGCGCTCGGAAGAGGATTCCTCGTGGGCGGCGCCTCTTGCCGCATTGGCAACTCTGAGTAACTGGACGCCTGCTGGGCAATCGCCTCGTTACGCCTCTTGCTGGCCGGGCTGCTGGTGGCGGCCTCTCGGGCCTCGAGAAGGATGCGGCCATCTTCCATTGCCTTGTGGTTGAGAGGCGGTACAGGTGTAGACTTGACGAGACCATTGTACAAGTCTATCATGTTGTGAGAATTGATGTAGCCCAGGAAGCAACAAACCTTGTCGTGCTGGAAAACATTCCAGGTGGATTGGGGCATGGAGATCAGAAGCATTGTTGGTGGCCCAAGGAACATGCCTTCCATGGTTATCTTGGATGCGATGGGCGGTTTCTTCTGCAGCCACTGATTATAGAACATCATGTCTGGATTCGCGTCACCGACGAAAGTAGTGCAGACGAGCACCCTGGCCTCGTCAAAGGTAAGGTCAGGCAGTGGGCCAGATCCAGTGCCATCTTTTGTCTCTGTGTCATGTGTGGGAGTGCGCATCGGGCGAATAGGTGCCAGGGTCAGATTCTGAGTCTTACCCGGGGTGAGTGGGAAGAAAGTCGGTGCCTTCTCCGGGAGCGGCTTGCCCGCCCCACCGTTGCTGAGTCTGGCGGCCAAGTCGTCACTCCTACTACGCATAATTTCATCGTGCAGGCGCTGGGCAGTGAAAGGCCTGCCGGAGCTGAGCTTGTAGAGAGAATCAACCAGGTGAGCTGTGAAGGAGCGAGTGGGGTACTCGATATCCCGCTGGCTGGGTGTGTACGCTGCGATGGCCTGCTTGACACCGTTGCTGCCAGCCACAGGGGCATCGTGGATAGCACACGTGTCTAGGAGGAGGAGGATGTCGGACGAGGCATCCTCGAAAAGACACCGCACGCCGCTCCACTTGAGCTTGCAGGCATCTTCTCGGGTGTTGCTACGGAGCGTGGTCAGCCTGCTGGACACACGGTGCCTGTCCCGAGATAGTGGCATGGCACTTCCCAGCGCATGTTTGCTTACCTTGCCCAGTAGAGCTGCCTGTCGGGGCCGACGTAGCCATGACCGGCATAATAGATGATCAGTAAGTGATCGCTCCTCGCATTGTCCATGAACCCGGCCATCTGGAGACTGAGCTTGATGCTAGGATTTGGCACGGTGGGTATCGCCCACTTGTCGGTGTGGTAGTTGTACTTCTCGCGGAAGACCTTCTCCAAGGCGACCAGCTCGTGCTCTACGGAAGTGTCCTCCTCCCAGCGCAGGAGCAGGACGGAGGCGCTGGTATAGGAGGGCGTCTTCTCCATCTTGCGGTATATGAGCATGGCGGCATCCTGCAGGTGGCGGGCAAAGGATTCAAAGTCATGGCGTTCAGCGGCATGGGCTTGTGCATGGGCAGGTTCCTGCACGGGAAAGTGCTGGCGGGTCTGGTTGTGAGGATATCGCAGTCAGTCCAACAAGTAGGCGTAGCAGGGGCATTTGGCGGGGATTGATCCAGGTGCTCACCTGCTCAGGGCTGTACTGAGCCTGTTGGGGCGTGGTCGCAGGGGTAGGAACAGTGGCGGCAGCGGCTGCTGCTGCTGCTGCTGCTGCTGCTGTTGCCGCCGCTACCGAAGCTGTGGGAATGGGTGCGGGTTCTGGGACCTTGGGCGCGAGCCTACGTCGCTTGTTGGGGGGATCCATCTCGAGCGGTGCCGGGCTGGGCTGCGGCAGGCCGGGGCTGATGCGTGGGCGGCAGATTAAAGCGAATTGCACACAGCTTGAACCCCGGGGTGCAGGCTATTCGAACACCATGGAACAATGATTTGTTGGCGGCGGAAAGGAGAGGTGGAAGGGGGCAAAGTGGTCGAGGTTGTGGTTGCAGTTGTGGTGTTGACGGTGGTGGACAGGCAAATTGTTGGATGGGTAAGGCTGGGGCACAGAGAAGGGGGCGAGGCTTCAGCCCTCGTAGCGGTCGGCGAGGCGGGCAGCCCTTTGAGAAAGCGGAGAAGGTGGCCGGCTAAGACCTGGTTTACATGGGGGGCAGGAGGTGCTGAGAGGTGAGAGGTGAGGACTGAGGAAGTGGGGAGCAATCGGGTGGGTCTCACTTATCCACCGGGCTGCACTGCGAGCCTCTCGACCACTCAGCGGCGGCCACAGGCGGGCGGCACGCTGGCACGGCGGTCTAGTGGTGAGGGGTGTGGGAAGCTTGGAGCTTCTGCTGTGGCTGTGGGTGCACGACAGCCTTGTATCTCTACTTTTGATCGCACGCGGCAGTGCTCACAAACACAGGTCGCTGGACCTGCTGGACCTGCGCCCGAATCCAATGAGACGAGGCCACCACAAACGCAAAAGGCTCAAGTGGCCTCGCCTTTCATCTCCTCAGTTTTCTGACCCGTGCCGGGCCTACCCACACGTTCTCACTCTTGCCTCCCCCGCTCTCCTCTTGTCTTGACTTGACTCCTCTCCTCCCTCCCTCCTTCCCTCCCTCCCTCCTTCCCTCCCTCTCTTTCTGTTGCTCCCCCTCGCTTCCCTTCCTCTCTCTCTCATTGTATCCCCCGTGCCCCTCCCCCCAATCAAGGACCAGGCCAGGCCACGAGACGTGCAGCATCGACACGCCTGGCCCTCGTCCCCTCACCTGCGCCATCGGTGGCCACGTCAATTCCAAGATCCCAAGCTCCGAGGGCCCCAAGGCTCCAACCAAAGTCCTACTGCCAGACTGCCTGGCTCTGGCCTCTCTCCTTGTCCTCCCTCCCTCTCAAACCTTCTGGTTTTGCCAGCTTCCGAGACTGGGCTGTGCTTTCCAGTCAAAATGCCGCCTTTTCCAGGGCTTGTCCTGCCCAATAGCCGCTCATTCTGAGGTGGGGGCCTTCCCACACCCGGACGCATAACTTAGCCAATCAGGGAAAAGCCGTAGCCCGTCCTACCGTACATTGGACTAGGCACTTAGACTGCGCATCAAGCGTGCAATTCTGACCACATAGTCAGCCGTTCTAAGGCCTCGGCCTCGCATTTTGTTCTCCAGCCTGCGTAATCGCTCAATTCCCCGCCACCTTCTCAATTGCCCCCTGCCAGACACCAATGGCAGGCCACAACCCCCAGCAACTCGTACTTGCCCAAGCCACACAAGCCCTCCCCCGAGGACAACACCTATTATCATTCCATAACGCTGCCTGCCGCTGTCCTGTGTAATTGAAACAATCTCGCCATCGTGCGACATGTTCTATTCCTTAACCATGATAACATAAGATATGACCGCCGCCCGGGGCCATCATTCTCGGCTCAGCATCATCTTGATCCCGCCCCGACCGCCCGCCACCGTGCTGCCATCGCTGTCATCGCGGTGGTCAAGGCGCATTCACATCATTGACCCTTCGAAAGAGTGACGGATGCGAGCGGTCAGAGTCAAGACCGATGTGCAGGACAATCCATACAAGGTCGTGCCAGCAAGAGATGAGAATATGCATCGACACTCTTCAATTAAGCACTAGATTATCAGGCCATTTCTCTCAGAGCCCTTGTTGTGTGAGATTATTATCATTGCCGCCATGTATGTACCGTCAGTTTACTTGTCATCGACACTAGCAATGCTACACAAAAACAAAACAACTCGCTAGAGCAAGGCGTCGAGAATACTAGCAGCTATCACATAATATTCTCCTCCTAAGCTATTATAACTTAAATTAATATCTAGTTACATTAGTAATATATAAGTACTTTGGAGACTAGCAATCTAAGGATCTTAAAAGTATAATAATATAAAAAAAATTATTTTTTCTTTTATATTTAAATAATTAACTAAAGTTAATATATAAATTTTATATATTATTTTAGTTCTTTTATTAAGCTAGAATTTATAATAAAAAAAGATATAATAAAAGAAGATATAGTAAAAGAAGGTATAGTAAAAAAGATATAATAACTTTATAATTCTTTATAACTTATTTATAGCTAGAAGTTACTATTTTATATTAATAGCTATAATATTAAGCTATACTTAGTTTATTTATATTAGTATTATTAATAAGCTATTTATAAGATATTACGTAAGCAAATAAGCTTACGTAATACTATATTAAATAAGATTTATAAATATATATAATACTTGTATAATAAAAATCTCCCTTAATAATAAAATAAAATAAAAGCCCTTTACCTATATAATAAATAAAATTCCTTTTACTAATAACTTATTAATTATAAAGGCTAATTAGCTATAAGCTATATATTTAGTATACTAATAACCTATACTATAATATAACTTTATAATATATACTTATATAATTAACTTATATAAGTAGGTTTCTAGAACCTTCTATATAGAAGACTTTTATATATATATATATACTACATCCCTCCTTCTTCTACACTAATCTATTTAACTAGTTTTAATAAGGTTCTTTATTATATAATTATTAGCTAATTATTAGCTAATAAATACTACTTAATTATTAATTAAATAATTCTTAAATATTTTATTTAGTTTAAAAAATAAATATAAATAAGAAGGTATTCTCCCTTTTAGAATAAGCTAGATAGAAGAATAATAAGCACTAAGGAATATTCGAATATATTCTATTACCCCTATTATTTATCTTTTATCCCTTATCTCTTATCTATAACCTATTTATTCCCCTATATAATTTAGTAACCTCTAATATTATTAACTTATTAAAGTTAAAGCTATTATAAGCTATAAGTTAGTTTAATATTATTAAATACTATATAAAAGTATTATTACTATATAACTTAAAGTTCTAGCTTTACTTTATAAATATATACTTATTATAATCTTTTTATATTATATTATAAAACTATTTAAAAGTAATCTTTTAGTTTATTAAAATTAAGATAATTATTAAATAAAGTAATTATAATTTATTACTATATATAATTTTAAATATATAGAATTAATAGTTTTATATAAATAATTATAGAATAAAAGTTAATATATAAGTTTTTAATTATATAAAAAGAGTTTTTAAAAGAGTTTTTAAGAATAACTTCTTTATATTAAAAGTTTTTAATATTTTAATAAATTATTTAAAAGAATTTAATATAGATTTTAATATTATTAACTATTTTATAAACTTTAAAATTAAATAAGAATATAATATACTATTATTAAAGTAAAAGAAGAAGATAAAGATTAATATTTAAAAAAAATCTTTTTTAAAATAGAAATAGTTTCTAATTTAAACTAAGCTATAGATTTAAAATAATTAAATAAAATTAATTAATAAAAATAACTATAAGTTTTTTAACTTTATATTTAAAAAGGTTAAAGTTAATATATTAATTATTTAACTTTATTAATTTAAAACTAATAAAGTAATTAATAATTAATTTTATATAAATTAAATATTTATAAATTATATATATTATTTTAATTGTTTTATTAAATTAAAATTTATAATAAAATATTAAATATTTTTAATTATAAATTTAAATATAACTTTTTTATAAAATAGTTATTAATAAACTTAATAATTAAATATATATTTTTAAAAGTAAATTTATAAATAAATATAATATTATATTAATAAAAATAATATTTAAAAACTTTAAAAAAAATTTAATTTAAATTAAAAATTAAATTAAATATAGATTTAATATATTATTTTAGTTTTTTTATTAAACTAAAATCTATAATAAAATAATATAATAAAAGAAAATATAGTAAAAATAAATATAGTAACTTTATAATTTTTTATAATTTATTTATAGTTAAAAATTATTATTTTATATTAATAGCTATAATATTAATAAACTATTAGCTTTAATATAAATTAATTTATTAAAGTTAAAGCTATTATTAATTATAAATAACTTAGTTTAATATTATTAAATACTATATAAAAGTATTATTACTATATAACTTAAGGTTTTAAGTTAGTTAAAATAGGTAATAATAAAAGCCGCTATTACTTTAAAAGTTCTAACCTTACTTAAATATATACTTATTATAACTTTCTTATATAAAACTACTTAAAAGTAATCTTTTAACCTATTATACTATTAAAGCTAAGATAATAAATAAAGTAACTATAATCTATTATTTAAATATATAAAGCTAATAGCTTATAAATAGTTATAGAATAAAGATTAATATATAAGTTTTTAATTATATAAAAGGAGTTTTTAAAAAGGTTTTTAAAAATAACTTTTTTATATTAAAAATCTTTAGTATTTTAATAGATTATCTAAAAGAATTTAATATAAATTTTAATATTATTAATTACTTTATAAACTTTAAAGTTAAGTAAAAGAATAATATATTACTATTAAAGTAGGAAGAGAAAATAAAGACTAATATTTAAAAGAGGTTTTTCCTAAAATAAAAATAGTTTCTAATTTAAATTAAGCTATAGATTTAAAATAGTTAAATAAAATTAATTAAAAGAATAACTATAAGTCTTTTAACTTTATATTTAAAAAGGAAAGAAATAATTAAATATAATTAATTAAAAATAATAATTATAAGTTTTTTATTTTTATATTTAAAAAGAATATTATTTATCTTATAAATTATAAAATAAAATATTATATTAATAATTTAAATTTAAATTTTAATTTTTAATATTTTTATATATTATATTTTAATAAAAGTAACTAATATTTAATAATATTTTAATAATTATAAATAATAAATAATTATTATTTATTTTTATTTTAAAACTTTAATAATTTTAGTTTATTTATTTTTAAAATTAATATTATTTAAAAAAGTTTTAATTTAATTATAAAATTTAAAAATCTTTTATAAATAATATTAAATAATATTATAAAAGAAGATAAAAATAAAATAGTTATTTTTAATATATTAATTTAAAATAACTTAGTATTATTTTTATATAAAGAAGAAGGTTTAAAAATGTTATATAGGGAAGGTTTAGTCTTTAAAAAGTGTGAGTAAATAAGCTATAGTGGATAACTAAGTAGCTAGTAGGGCGCCTAGCCCACGTACACACTCTTATAGATAGTATAAAACGGCTAAGAGTTATATTTATAGAAGACTCTCTAGGAATAAGGGTACTAGATATGAATATATAAGTCTCTGAGGGACCTCTACTGCTGTTCTAAAGGACTCAGCACGATTTGGCGGTAGGTAATGTCATAGAGACAGTCGCGTACACGCGCGTTTAGTTTCGCCAGTGTCCACACCCTCATTGCGCATGCCCACCCCTCACCAGGGTCCTCTTATTACGGGAAAGATGCAACTCAACAGCCGCAGGAAATAGCCGTTCAAAGCTAAAAACGCTACGGCGGCTGGTGATCGTCAATTTCCACACCCTCGCTCTCGGCGTTTGGGGTTGCGGGGAACGGCAGCCCGAACTCGGTAAGTACTTTGACATGCCTACAAATGCCAGGAAATTAGACTTTGGCTTTCGCTGCAACTGCCTGAGTCTCTCGTGCATTGTAACCTCACCTACATTATCCGGGTTGGCCAGCGGTTTACCCAATTTTCAGAAGTGGCCTATTTCTTCCCCATCTCGCCTCGTTGCTTCAACCTCGCCTCTTCACCTGCCCGGGTGAATACCGTTGTCGCCATCTCGCCCACTTGAATTTGAATCCACCATGGCATCTAATAGCGATGAGATCGAGGGCAAGGTTTCTGAGGTTGCTCATGAGGATGTCAGCAAGTCGCAGACGGTGTTATGGGACAGCGAGGCGGAGAAGAAACTGAGAAGGAAATGTGACCTGCATGTGTTGCCTTGTATCACTCTGCTCTTCTTCATGTCCTTTCTCGATCGGACGAACATTGGTGAGAAATCTAGGATAATTTCTTTCGTTGCAACAACTGCCAAGGTCCGGTTACTGAACAGACACCAGGGAACGCGAGGATCCAGGGAATGGTAGAAGATCTCAACATGACCGGCCACGACTATAATATAGCGCTTTTTATTTTCTTCGTGCCATACATACTTTTCGAGGTTCCCAGCAACATCATTATCAAGCGTGTTGCCCCTTCAACGTGGCTCAGCATTATCATGGTAACGTCTTGCCTCATCTTCATCATGCCGAAACAATGGAATTGCTTCAAAGTTGACTTTTGTTTTTCTTCAGATCTTATGGGGCATCGCTACTGTTGGTCAAGGCCTGGTCAACAACGTCGGCGGCCTTATTGCCTGTCGATTCCTTTTAGGACTCTTCGAGGCCGGTGTCTTCCCCGGTAATTCACAGATCCCTCATATGTGTATTCATGTCTACTTTCCAGGGCTGACCCCAACAAGGTTGTGTCTATCTAATTAGCATGTACTACCCTCGTTTCGAGCTGCAATGGCGTCTCTCGCTGTTCTTTTCTGCGAGCATAATGGCGGGCGCAGTCTCCGGCCTTCTGGCTTATGCCATCGCCAATATGCGCAACGTCGGCGGATACAACGCGTGGAGATGGTGCGTCTTTACCACCCACCCTGATGTCAAGGGCTCAGAAAAAGACATTTATTGAACAAACTATCGTGCAGGATCTTTATTATCGAGGGACTCGCGACTGTAGTTATTGGAGCAGCATCAAAATTCTTCACGGTAGACTGGCCGGAGAAAGCCAAATTTCTCAATGATGATGAGCGAAAAATCCTGATCGCTCGACTTGCACAAGATCGGGGTGAGGCCAAAATGGATCGCCTGGACAAAAAGTCAACAAAGCGCATCTTTAGTGACTGGAAGATTTATTGCGGTATTTTGATGTATTTCGGGTGGGTTGACTCCTATTTCTATATAGTCCATGGCCGATATCCCGCTGACCAGGAGTTTTACATCTTCCAGCATAGTCAACACGGGATATAGTGGATCGGTAAGTCTCAGCACCGAACCATGGGACCACAACAGTAAACACTAATTAAGAGACAGTTCTTTATCCCGACAATTATCCAACAGCTGGGATATAGAGCCGAAGAGGCTCAGGTCCGCAGCATCCCGATCTTCGCAGTCGCAACGGTGTGTTGTATCACAACAGCTTACTTGACGGACCGGATGCGTCACCGTTATACCTTCACCATGGTCGGTGTGATGGTTGCGAGCGTCGGGTACATCCTGCTGCTCTGCCAGCTCAGTATCTCCGTCGCGGTGAAATACTTTGCTCTATTCCTAATTGTCAGCGGCGGGTACATCACTCAGCCTGTCACCTTAACGTGGCTGCAGAACAATGTCAGCGGGCACTACAAGCGATCTGTCGCCGCGGCTATGCAAGTCGGTTTTGGCAATTGTGGAGGCATCGTGGCTAGCAACATCTACTTTCAGGCAGAAGCGCCTGAGTACTGGACAGGGTATGGGGTCAGCCTCGCTCTTGTGTGGATATGTGGGGCTGCGTGTACGGCTTTGTTCTTTGGTGTGCGGAGCGAAAACAGGAAGAGAGACCGGGGCGAGAGAGACTGGAGGTTGGACGAGGCCGATGTGGACAATATGGGCGACGATCATCCAGAGTGGAGGTTCACAATCTAACAACTAGGAGGAGCGCTGTATCGTCGGAGTCTTGATTCCGTGGAACATGATTTTGAGCGAGTTAGCTCGTACCTGATGATAATTTATGCGATCATTTATATGAACAGCGTTGTGCTACTTGCATGTATATCTAATTCCACAATGTGGGGCGACAAGCAGTATAGTTCAAGTTGTATTGTCAAATCTGGGGCGAGCTGCGATTCTAAATATGAATGTCCTCTAGCACCGACAAGATCTATTTCAGCGACCTCATACTTGATCTGGCTAGTTCTTATTGTCAGATGAGATTCAAATGGGCGTGCTTCCGCAGAGCCGCTATTGCAATAGAATATCTATGTTGGTGACCTGGCGTTTATCAAAGACAGGAAATAGATCTTCACTTTTGACACGCTCGGCCGTGTCGCGGAGCTTCATGAGATCTGATTTTTGATGGGAACCTTGTTAAGGGGGCAACCAAGGCCTCTGCTTCGCACGCACCCCATCAAAGGGGACGGGTGCGAATGGTAGCGGTTGCGTTTCCAATCCCCCATATATATAAAATATACACAGTACCTTCATACAGTAGTAAGTACTTAAGACCTAGCACTTAAAAAAAATAATACTAATTATAATAAAATATTAATATAGTTTATAGGTATGTAGCCTTAGCCTTATATTATATAAATAAAGTTAAGAAGTATTACTTTTAAAAATATTATTAATTATTAATATTAGTAGCTTAAAGCTAATAATTAATAAAGTAGTTATATAATAAAGTAGTTATATAATAAAGTAGTTATAAAGTAGTTATATAATAAAGTAATTAAATAATAAAACTATAATAGTTTTAAAATAATATTTATAAAAAGATAAATTTTAAAAAAGAAAACCTAGTTAAAAAACTTAACTTTTCTTTTTATAATATTTAATAACTTTATAAAATTATTAACTAAGTAAGTACTATAGTTTTCATTTTAAATATATAATTAATTAAAAAGTTATACTATTATAAATAATTTATTTAAAAATAACCTTTTTATATAACTTTATAAAAATAATAAAAACCTTTTTAAAAAGCTAAACTAAAATTATTTATAATATATATAATAAATATAGTATATAAAAAGTAAAAGTAAAGTTAGTTAACAACTAATATCTTTTTTTATATATATTACTTTATTATAAAAGATTTCTTTAAAAATCTCTTATATAAAGAAATACTAAGGTATATACTAAGTAATTACTAATTTTATAAATAAAGTATAAAGTAGGTAGTTTAAAGGCTAAGAAGATGATGAATAGATAGATAGTTAAATAAAAAAAATATAAGGTGGCCGAAGCTGTGTGAAAGGTAGGTCTGTAAGTAGGTACCTATGTAGGTCGGTTCGGGTTACACTTTGCTTCTCCACTTCGTCTGCATGTCCGCAACGTCCTATCTCACTCGTTTCTCTTGTTAATGCCCTAAGTCGATTTCCCCAGTTTTTAGCGCATGTAACCGGCTGCGGCCTATCTCGGAGGTTGTCACCGGGAGGCTATCATGCCACATGACGTGTGACTTGGCAACGATCACAGGTCTCTTATCTTGCCCAGGTCGCCTTTGAAGATTAGCTTGAACTGAAATGGAAGTCGCTGCCGACTACAAATGGTTAAAGTTATAACAGAACGTTCCGATCACCACCGGCCAACGAAACCGAAACCATCTGCACCCCCATTATCTGATATCCCTTTGAGGAAATCACTCACTGCCTGCTTTGTTATTGCTTTACCTTCAGCATGCACATTTGCAGACCAGCATTTTACGTACTATCATTTTTCGCGGCCTTCCTATCACTGGTAGTAGCTCGCTTCATTACAAAGACTCGCATAACAAGAGTGCGGACAAGCCGCCAGGCAGATGATGAGAAATCCGGCACACGCACATCAGATAAGAGAAAAGCTGGGCAATGGACACCCAGCAGCTTTCAGACTCCCAAGCCCCCTCCCTACCCTGACTGGTCCATAGAGACGACCAAGCCCCTTCCCTATAGGGCTTTCCGCTATGGACCAAAGTATAACGTCACTATGGGTCTGCGGACAGTCCAGTTCGACGACTGGATCCAACTTGATAATCACTACCCGCGGTACCACGTCGATAAAGCCCGTCGTATTGCAGAGCGCGGTGCCAAGTGCTGCCTCACAATGCCCGAGGCCTATCCTGCCGCTGTAGAGCTGCTGGAGGAGTTGGCTCGGTATCTGCCCTCTCGGTATCCCACGCTCTATAAGAGGACCAACGTCGGTCTCAATAACCTCTGGTCCGGCGAGGAGTTCAACATTGTCGAACGGCCCCTTAAGGAGGACCCCGTTCAGATATGCGCCAGACTCGTACAGGATGACCTAGCTCTGATGTTTGAGAAGCCGGACGGGCAGTATTATCTGCTCTCAGGTGCGATACTGCTGCCCGGCTTTTGGCGCCTGGAGGACAAAGTCGGGATGCCGCTGTCAGACATCCATACCTCCGGTGACGTCCCACAGTTCAAAGAGAAGCTGGAGCGCGGCATGATGAGCTTCTTCAGGAGACTCAAGTGCGAGGACATGTATGCGCGCAATAATTATTTTATCCAGGTCGACGACGACCTAGCCTGGAGCTGGAGCATCGGGTCCGAGGACAGCCCGGCAATCAGCTGGGACACGGCGCAGAAGAACCGGGCTATCAAGCATCACATGTTCAGGTCGGAACGACAAACGCTAAGGAGGCTTCCGAGAACGGGAGCGGTGGTTTTTACTATCAGGACATACTTCCACCCCGTGACTGATATAGCGCAGGAGGACTTTGTTCCAGGGAGGCTAGCCAGTGCTGTTCGCAGCTGGGGCTCGGACGTGAGGAGGTACAAAGGGGCTGAGAAGTATGAGGCTGTGTTGCTTGAATATCTGGATAGTGAGCATCAGAGTCAGCTTGATCGGGGCCTAGATATGTCAAAAGATGAGGAGAACAGTCGATATCCCTGGTAATTGTCCGGAATGAGCCCCTACTGAAATCGAGGATTGGCGGTTTACACCAGGCACAAGGTGTTGGTAGTTATTTATGATATCAGTCTCTCATTTCTACTGAGACTACTGCAAATTATGTCCCACAATCCGACTTGCTGAACCATGTAATGCACGCATAATATTATAGGCTCAACTGATTGCTGGATGTAGCCTGATTGAACTTTGACTGGAGGTCTCAGCCGAAAGGTATATACGTGGTGGATATTCAGGCTATCAGGTGAACTAGAACCGCTGAACTCTGATAGATAGTGATGTTGACCTGCCCTTCTTCCACGTGCAGTGTCTGAGTGTCATTCCTGACACCAGTAACCTCCTTGCCCAGGCTCTCATAAGTCCACTGGCTCCCCCCGTATGTGATCGTATCGGCACTTGCCCCAGCCCCCAACGGGCTACTCAGCAAGTCTACCGTCACGCTGGTGACGCCGGCAGGAAGCTCGACTGTAATTGTTTGACTCGCTCTTTCTGTCGTCGAGCTCGAGCTATTCCAGTAGTTCAAGTCCACGAAGGCCAGTCTCTTTGGTACATCATCTTCAAAAGCCGCATAACCGGCCCAATTACCAGTAGTTTCGCTGGTGATATCCAGTTGTGAGACACGGGCCCTGCCACTGCTGCCGACAAAGTCCGTTACAAACGGCTCTGATGACGTCGTTAGTCCTGCTACGGGTCCTAAAGTGTTGCATTCTAGAACATTCCAAAACATGAAAGACGGGGATCCGTAACAGGTGAAAAGTGATGCTTACGTGCATAATAGCTGGAGAAAACTTGTGGCTCAGAGTCCCCCGAGGCGACGGGAAGCCACAGGTCGAACCCACTGTGCATGATTTGCTGGAAGTTGAAGCGCACAATTCCGATGCAGAGACTGTAGAGCTGGAAATCGACCTGCCAGAGTGCGGAGCCGAGGACGGCCTGGTAGGAGTAGTTATGCGTTGGGTTTAAGGAGTTGCCTATCTCTGACAAAATATCTTTTTGATGGTGACGTTAGTCCTGCTACTGGTGCTAAAGTGTTGTATTCTAGAACATTCCAAAACATGAAAGACAGGGATCGGTAACAGGTGAAAAGTCATACTTACAAGGAATATGGGGCTTGTTCTCCTTCAGCCAGTTGATTGCTGGCCTAAAAAGATCCAGTCGACCACTGATAGCGCTGTGAGACATTAAGCCACTGGCAAGGTCTGCTGCGGTACCACAGCAGTCAGTTTGATAATAGTGGTGTGCGACTGTCTTGACGATGTTGTTTCTGTCAATGCCGAGGCCGAAGCCCGTGGGCACATCGAGGATGTAAGCATCTTCGAAGAAGAAGTGGGCACTGGTATCAAAGGCCTGGAAGAAAGGCTCCGATGGTATATCCACGGCATCAGTGATAGCTTGGGCGTAAGCTGTGAAATTGCCAACATAAGATTCGTTGTCTTGCTGGCCTTGATAGGTCGGCGGCCTCAAGGTGGGAAAGGGATAGAGGTCAGGTTCATTCCCAGGCTCGAAAGAATGAATTTTGTCGATTCCAATGTGCTCCACAGCACTGGTTGCCCAGCGCACTGTCTCGTTTACATCGGTGATGGCGAGCGGGGTTTGAATAATATACAGCGCATCTGGGAAATTGAGGCATAGGTCCCAATATGATGGGCCGATTCTGGTACCCCCAATATCTTGATAATTGTAGACCTCGGCCCGGGGCTCAGCTGGTGTGGTCTGATTTTCAAGGTAGTACGCGTAGTCGGCACTGAAATCAAGGGGGTCAACGGAGAGCTCGGAAAGAGGAAACATCTGTTGCGTAGTAAAAAGTCCTACCTTGTGCCGCCGAGTCTGATCAGAGGTTTTCCACCTGTGCGCTTGGTGATCTCGGCAATGAGGTTCTGGGAGAAGACATTCGGGTTGCCGTCCAGGTCTAGCGCATAGTTCCAGAGAGAGGCTTGCTCGAACGCAAATCCAGCGAAGTCAGGGTCAACGATGCTCGACGCGTCGGATGGCACCTCTGAGGGAACTGAGACAGAAGGTGATGCCACAGCACTGGCTGCCAACCACCCGATAAAATGCTGTATGTAACGAGGCATTATTGCTGTCGTGATCTTGGTTGAATAGGAGCAAATTGTCCCAAAGCCCATGGACGTTGTGACAACCCTCTGAGAAGTCAACCCCAACACACTCTCCGGTAGCCACATGATGCGAAGGACCAGGTGACGGCTCAAATTAGTTGGACAACTCCTCACAGACTCTGTATGCAATGGGTGCGTGAACGCTCACTGATTTGAGCAGAAATTGGTTGGCTGCATCAATAGCCATGCAGCTTACCTTGGCCACCTATTGTCCCTGTGTGGAGTCCAATAAGGTTTGATTTCACTCACTTCTGTACTCGAACGTGAGGGGTCCGTGTCCTCAATACAGAGGTAGTCACACGACTGCACACTGGCCTATTCCAAGGTCGTTGTCAATCCTAGCCGTGGTACCCCACCTTCAAGGTCATGGCAGTCATCCTTAGCCCTTGAGATCAGCAAAAGCCCGAGCCATGATTGCGTTGCCTCTCTGGGATCAAGATGTATGATTTAGACCCACCAGTGTCGGGGCGAGCTTTTCCCCGCAAGTCGGTCAACCGCAGGTCCAATTGCGTACGTCACGCGGCATGGGGTGAGCGGAGAAATGCAGCCTTTGTGTAATGGGACATTTCTGCTGTGAGTCTTGGTATTAGAACTCCACCCGGAATGACATGATCTCTATATTTGTTGGATTTCCCTGCGCCAGAAAAGAATCACCGAAGAAACTATTATGAACTGTTCTCTCAAACCTCGCGACTTACTCTGGCTATTCTTGAAAGTGCTACTTTTGATTTGGAGCTGTATCACTCAAGCATCTAGCATCTTCGCCATCGCAAAACTGTATCTTCAGGTTTGCGTTAATGTGAACTGACCTGGAAGGGGCTTTTGATTGTTGTATAACGTATTGGTGGCAGTGATTCGGAATAGGTAGCGGCGGCTTTAGGATTCCCGAAGGCTAGCAAATCGTGCATTGATGAACTCATTTGACGGCTGTCTGAAAAGAATATCGTAACTAATTGTGTTCGTATGCTTACGAAGCAAATGTTTGATTTCATCAGGAAAAAATATGATAGGGCCCAGAGCGGACATCTCGGGCATTGAAACTCTTCGCCCTTGATACTGCAGTTTAACCCTTGCGACGTCCTTCAACCGTTTCATTCCACATCTCAGCAAGTGATATAATTGATGCCGCTGTGGACCTCACAATGGACCCAAGATGGCTGCTCTAAGTCCACAAACCTTTGGACTCTCAGAACTCTCTCATAGTGGGCAGGCTGGAGGGTGTCTACTTGGTGTTCAACACCAACCCTAATTCTGCTCCCCATCAGCCACCTGCATTCTCATGGAGCTCACCACATCGTTCATTTCCCTCATTCGGTCTAGATCCCCGCCCGGAGTGCTTGCATTGGGCCTCACCATTCCAGTATCCAAGTCAGTCTAGAATAAACATCTGGGGAAGGTACCCTAGGGTAGTTGACTAAGACTAGCCCGATCCAGCAATGGAGGCGGACTGGGAAGAGGATCATATTGGGGAGATAAGATCCCATCCATTACCTATCCACAAAGACTTGTGTACAAAATCGGCGTAGCGTTTCAAATACGGTTGATAACCTCGCATGTGAATTCAAAGGAAGTGAGAGTGTCTAATTCTGTGATCCAAAGTAGTCTCCCCAGGATACCTGAGCACACTCCATAATTTCAGCCTTACAATACACGATTCCACGGCTCTCAACCCATGCACTCGATTCTGTAGAATGCCCAAGCTCAGCACAGGCAAGGCAGGTGCAGCGACTGGTAGTTGCTACATGTGGCTCCACTGGGTGCTGCACTGCCTGTCTGCAAGTAGACCTGCCAGTAGTTCCCATCCAGCTTGCAGGCGAGAAAGTTGAGCTCTGTTCAGACACGTGGGAACTACATCAGTATACAGTTCCGCATTTACCCCAGACTACCAGCTGCCCC
>JUJX01000191.1:29076-58080 GCA_000800745.1 Diaporthe longicolla | reverse complement strand
CACCCCTGCCCTCCCCCACCTGCCCCACCTCCCTCTCGATCGCACCAATTGACCAGTAGGAGTCTAACCATGGGTCACACACACCTTGCACCATGTACTCCGTAGGCTGCATACTTTGGTACAGCCCATCGATAGCCTGGGCCCGTCTTCTTTTGTCGCCCATTCAGGCGTGGACGAAACAAGCCAGTGCCCTGTGGGACCCCAGGGCCACGCGGGGGACCCTCCCTCTGCTTCCCACCGATCCCTGCACAGAGCCCGAGGTTGGGAGGGTTGCCTCCTTGCCGGCCCTGCGGCAGTGCCGCCGTTTTCCATTATTATTGCCGTCCTACGGCCTGGCCTCCCGCCCTCTTGCTTCCTTCCGAGAGGCCGACACAGATATGGCCCCCACCCAGACTGAACACCAATGGCTGGTCGACCACAGTACCACAGTACGCTTCATGATGTGAGATTTGGTCACAGGGTTTTTCAACCCTTGGCCTGCCTGCCCTTTCCTGATAACCTAGGACCGCCTCTGGGGCCTCTGACTGGCCACGACGCTGGCATGGCACCATACCGAGCATGCCTCATACACCAACCAATCTAGTCCATTGTTGATTTCTTGGGCCTTTTTTTCTCTTTTTCTTGATAGCGGCACCGTGTGTATCTAGGCTCATTGCGGTCTGCCCTGTTATCATAATCCAATTGCTTGAGGTCCTTCATTCCTGGGAGTGGTGGATCCCAATTTCTGACCATACCTTTCACGGCCGACCCTAAACTAGAACCCTCAAACCGGTGCGAGGAGGTTGGTGAAAGAAAAAAAAACCGATCCCCGCCTATCTGCCTGCATGCACCATTAGATCTGCGCAGCCATTGTTACGCCGTTGAGCAAATTTGGAAAACTTACTGCGGTTCAATGGCTCCCCTCCTCAGACCACAGCGGTGTGGGCTCCGTGGCCTGTGACAAATCGGCCGTGAGCTCCGGATCGGTCAGGTGTCGTCGAAGTCTGCGATACAGTTTGATGAAGGCTGCAGAGCTAGAACTCTGTTCTCCCACAGCATGTTCCCTGCCATATAGCGCAACGGTCTTATGATGTCCGGCTCGGTCTCGTGTTGGCTGGGCTCACCAACTGGCCCAAGTTTGGTTGCAGTCGCTTCCCGACAACCGGGGGGGGGGGAAGGCGGTTCATCGTTCGTTCACGATACGGGCACGTCTGCAACGAGCCTTCTTGACCGCGACCACCAATATCAAACAGGAAACGGAGCACGTGCTCGCTTGACAGGTGCTTCTTGTATGGGCCCTACAAACCCCACAGTCAAAGAAACCTTTCCGCGGCCACCGGCCCAGTTGCCCGTGGAGACTCGAGTCTGGACCAAGGATGTTAGCGGGGGAAAGGAGGCTCTCTAAACGACTGCGGCGAGATCCAACACTTCCGAGGCTCCGCTGCTCTCCGTGCTAAGGCCCGGCCAGAACTGGCCGGCCAATAGATGCTAATAAGTCGGCCCCGCTGCGGCTTGCATCACAAGTTGCATGCTCGCTTTGGTCTGCCACAAGAACACGTCCATAACCTGCCATTTGTGGCAATTCCGCCTGTCTTTCACACACAGGAGTGACGTCTTCCAGACACGTCGTCTCCTGGACGGATGCCCTCCGACCTTGTGCGTTCCGACATTAGTATCGTGTACAATGGACTCACACGGCGCTGGTCGCTGTCCATTGGCCCGCTTGGGAGTCCCCGGGGCTGATAAGGCGATCATCGTTGCCTCACAGCACTGGGTGTGAATTTCGACTCGGGCAGTAGCGTGTTTGCCCCCTTGATCTCTACATGCGGCCAGCCAGCCTGCCCCGGTGGCTACAGGACCGGCTGCCGTGCACGATCACCGAGCCGCACTGTTCTATCGGCGGCCCAGATATGGCCAGCGGGTTCTCAAGAATTGCCCCTCGTAATAAGTCATCGCAAGGGGTCCAACCATGCCCTGCCTCCTTGGGCGGACAGGCTGACAGGATGAGTCGGCTCATCATGGGCACCACGCATCCGCCAGGCGAGGTCGTGCAGAAACAACACAGCCCAGACTGGGCATCGTCATTGCTCAGCAGGTGACAGGTTGATGCGCATTGACGCGTGGTACGGTTGCAAACTTCATGCGGCGTGCCACATATTCTTGGCCGTGAAGTCATCTGGGAATCAAAGGGCAAGCCGCCCAATGTAAAGGGCCTCAACCGTGACATGAAATCCAACGGTTGCTCGCGTGACTTCCTTCCGTCTTTGACTCAGGATGGCCGGTGGTGGCTGCTAATGCACGTCACTGACAGATTCCAAGGGTTGCCATCAGGCCTCGTCTGGGCAGAAGTGGTGGAATCCAAGGACATCATCTGACCCTTTGCAACCGTCGATAGAGGTCTTCCAAACATCCGACGGCCATCTGTGTCGCCATTATTCAATACTATTTCTTAAACAGTACGCAATAAACCTGCACCACTCGCAGAGATGATCGAGAACATCCCTCACCGATCAGACGGTGTTTGGTCGATTACGGAAATTGAGTCGCGGGCGGGCTGCTTGTGGAAGGATATGTGCAGATGCAATGCCAATGCAGTCGACAGCTCTTAAAAGAAGGCACCTCCACCAGGTCTCGAATTCATGTTACCTCAGGGGCTCGGCCAAAGTCCTGAGATCCTGCATATGTGTGCTCCGCATGTAAAATTTACTCCCAGAGCTAGAAAGGTAATGGTGTGAATGCTCTGTACTTCGTGTACTTCTTCTACCTGCAAGTCAGGCCAGTACCTGGGGTGCTAGGCTGCACTGGGCGGGGCTCCACCACAGAGGCCCCACCCCGCTCAACCAATCAACTCACTTTTTGATTCTGACGGCCAAATTTTTTTCTGCAATGCTGCTTCCCTTGCCAAACCGCCGCAGCAGCGCCGAAGATGCAATTGAGGATCAACTCATCCAAGGCCGGCCAGTGAGACCGATCGTGACGCCGCGCAACCCTGCCGAGCATTGCGAGACCCCAAGATGTCCGGAGAAGGAAGCACGTCGTCGTCGCTAACATCAACATCCCACACGCTCACACACCCCGCCCCAACCAGCAACGCCATGGCTGCAACCACCACCGCCCCTCTCGAGGCAGCCTCCATGCTGGCCTTCCTCGATTCCCTCAAGGCTGAGAATCGCCACGCCTTCCTCCAACCTCCGGCCTCGATACCTACAGCGTCCTTGCACTGGGCCAAACAGGCGCTTGACGCCTTCGCCGGACAGGTCAGCGACGAACAGCAGGCCGCCCGGCTGCGGGACAGGAAGAGAAAGCGCGAGGTCGGGCCGAGTAGCGACATACTGAAGATCCGAAAGGTCCACGTGGACGGCTTCGAGACCGGTCAGGTGTGGCAGCAGACCCGGAGGATCATCAACAGCGCACTCAGCCTCTCCGAGAACGTCTTGCAAGGTCTGAAGGAGAACGGTCAGATCCAGTCAGACGAAGCAGAGCCCAGCAAATTGAATGGTGATGCATCAGCGACTTCGACCGACGAGAGTGGATCTGAACTTGCATCGTCCGAAGAGGACGGGTCAGCCAGCGGATCAGACGAGGAGGGAGACGAAATGTGGGAAGACGCCGAGTCACAGCAAGGTCGAAGTGAAGCATCAGAAGGCGATGAGGATGACGGCGAAGATATTGAGGATATCGAGGACGAGGGATTGCACGATGACGACGAAGACGACTTTGACGACCAGCCCGACAATGTTTACGTCGAGGATCCACATGGACTCAACGACGGATTCTTCTCAATAGACGACTTCAACAAACAATCGCAATATTTCGAGGACCAAGACGCCAAGGCTGATCCATTCACGGACCAAGCAGACGATGATGACGAGATTGACTGGCATGGAGATCCTTTCGCTGCGCCAAAAGGCAGGGTTTCGAAGAACAAGAAGGGGGAGGAAGGTTCGGAGGACGAAGAAGAAGTGGACGAAGGAGACGAGGAAGATGACGAGGATGCTGGACCAACTTTTGGGGACATGGACCTGAACGCCCCGGAAGGCGCAAGCGATGATGAGGGCGACCTGGCAGACGGGGTTGAGGGAGACATGGGCCTCGATCTCACAGCGAACGACATCTACTACCAAGACTTTTTCGCACCCCCGCCCAGAAAAGTAAAGAAGGGAGCGATGCCGAGAAAACCCAAACCGACGAGGCAGGGGACGCCGGATGGAAGGGATGTGGAGCGGGCCATGGATAACGTTCGACGAGATCTGTTCGACGACGTCTCGGACAACTCGGATGAGGAAGATGCGCTGTCGGACGCCTCCGCTGGCGACCCAAAGTCTCGCCGGTCGGCACATGAGCGCCGACAGGCTAAATTGTCCGAAGAAATCCGCAAGATGGAGGCTGAGCTTGTGGCCAAGCGCGCATGGACGCTCTCCGGTGAAGCATCAGCATCCGCACGGCCGATGAACTCGTTGCTGGAGGAGGATCTGGACTTTGAGCACGCGGGCAAGCCCATCCCCGTCATCACGGAAGAGGTTAGCGAGGAGCTCGAGGACCTCATCAAGAGGCGCATCATCGCAGGCGAGTTCGACGGTGTACCAAAGCGGAGACCGGACGCGGACGTGCCTGCTGACGTACGGCGCGGGCTTGTTGAACTGGACGACGCCAAGGCGAAGCAGAGCCTGGCGGAGATCTACGAGGAAGACCACGTCAAGGCCACCAACCCAGACTCATATGTCAATGCCAAGGACGAAAAGCTGCGCAGAGAGGAGAAGGAGATCGAGACGATGTGGAAGGACATCTCAGCAAAGCTCGACTCCCTCAGCAGCTGGCATTACAAGCCCAAGCCGGCGGCGCCTTCGCTGCAAGTCGTGGCGGACGTCGCGACGGTTGCGATGGAGGACGCACAACCGACGACCGCACAGGGTGTCAGCGGGGGCGAGAGCATGATCGCCCCGCAGGAAGTGTACAACCCGGGCAAGGACACGGCAGAGAAGGGCGAGGTGGTGGCCAAGAGCGGGCTGCCGGTCGCGAGACAGGAGATGAGCCGGGAGGACAAGGTCCGCAGGCGCAGGCGGGAGAAGGAGAGGATCAGGAAGGGCGGCGGGGAGACGACCAAGATCAGCAAGAAAGCGCAGGAGAAGAAGGACACGATGGCGGAGCTCAAGAAGGGCGGCGTCAAGGTCATCAACAAGAAGGGCGAAATCATGGACATGGAAGGCAAGAAGCCACAGGCAGCCAAGGCTGTCACCAGCGGGAACTTCAAGTTGTAGATGCCAAGTACTATCTATACTTTTGAGTTATCATACGACGGGCTCGACTGCTTCCTCTCACCCTTGTGGGTCATTCTGAATAGGTGAAGCTGTGCTCGTATTTGGAACGGCGAGAAAATCAGACAGGACTGTATTGGTCCTCTCTGATGCCCATGAAATGGAGTAAAACACATTGAGAGCTATACGCTAGCCAGTTGTACGGAGGGAAAAGGTCCAACAGCCGCGCTTCATCTCTTGACAGCTCTGAAATTTGCGAGGCACGGGAGGCTCATCGCCACTCATGACATGACCAGCGGACTGCACACTTCGGATCATGGAAATCTATCTGACATCAAATTGTCGCTGTTCCATATGCACCGAAATTTCCCTTTCCGCCATGACAAGTAAATCAATCTCAGTCGTAGCAAATCTTAATTGTTTGCTACAAGTGCAGGCATTATAGACTTACTGCCACGCACAATATCTGGCATGTAGCACGAAGCTCGAGAAATTGTTAGCAGTGTTCGCCTCCGAACTTTGGTGACGTGCACGATTACGGGCGACAGCATTTCGAGGCCGCGGCTCTGGGGGCCCACTGGGGCCCACTAGACCAGCTCGGGCCAATCAGGGCCGTGAGGTTGGTGATCAAGCGGCGATTTCTAGCGCACCTCAATTCGCAACGCTCCTCGCCAGACCGAGACTGTCTCCCAGCAGCGTCCCTTGCCCTCGATTGCAACGACCGGCCTCCCACCCCACTCCTTTCGCCTTCCCCGCCGAAGATTCGACCGGGTATCTCACATTCAGATCCAAAATGTCGGGAGCATTACGGACGTCGGCCTCAATGGCTCTGAGAGGTGCGTAAAGCCAGCAGCAACATTCCAGCACAGCACCATCCAACACGACACCAGCCCAGCATGATACCATTCTCGACAGGCACTCTCAGTCCGGTGGACATGTATCGCGAAAACTAACGGGCGTCTTGTGCCTTCAGCCAAGCCGACACACTTCCTCACCCCCTATCGCGTCGCCGCCGCCTCCATCTCCTCCTCGACAAAGAACAACGCCGCACAGGTCCAGCCCCACGGTGCCTCAACATCGCTGCTTAAGCCTCACCGGAAGGAAGTGCCCTTGGCAAGCCAGGAAGGCACAAAAGGCGTGGTCCAATATGCCCTGTACGTTTCACAGCCGTTCCCACACCTTGCCCAGACTCCGGCGTGAAAGAGCCGCCCAGGACCCACGACAAAAAGACGATGATGTTCCACACAGGTGAGAACGAGACTGACAGGAACACCGACAGCACGACCCTCGACCAGATTGTCAACTGGGGACGGCAGTCATCCCTGTGGCCCATGACCTTCGGCCTGGCGTGCTGCGCCCTGGAGATGATGCACCTCTCGACCCCGCGGTACGACCAGGACCGCATGGGCATCATCTTCCGTGCCTCCCCGCGGCAGTCGGACGTCATGATCGTGGCGGGCACCCTGACCAACAAGATGGCGCCCGCCCTGCGCCAGGTCTACGACCAGATGCCCGACCCCCGCTGGGTCATCTCCATGGGCTCGTGCGCAAACGGCGGCGGCTACTATCACTACAGCTACAGCGTCGTCCGCGGCTGCGACCGCATCGTCCCCGTCGACGTCTACGTCCCCGGCTGCCCTCCCACCTCCGAGGCCCTCATGTACGGCATCTTCCAGCTGCAGAGGAAGATGAGAGAGACCAAGATCACGAGGATGTGGTACAGGAAGTAGGTCAAACGTCTGGGGTTTGTGCTGGTGTTGGCCGTGGTGAGCGCTTTGTGGTAGCGGTCGCTAGCGGGCATGCCAAGTGAATGAGAGCGAGACGGTCCGGGNGGGGGGGTTTGTCGAGCTGCATGCAGACTTTTCCTGCCAAAGCTATGATGGTATTCTCCACAGGTGGCCTATCTGGGTCGAGGATGCAATAAACAAAGAACATACAGCTGACATAGGTTATTGCTACATTGTTTCATTTGTCCATCATGCGTGTTCTGTCCACAACCGTGTGAGTGTAGTCGGGAAAGAGACAGGAGTGGCCACCAAAATAGAAATTTGATATGCAACACGATATCTGCCTTGCAGTCGTCACCAAACTTCCTCGGGCAGTATGGTCCTGAATATCCAGTTTCCTTTGAACTGAATTGGGCACTCGGCCAGGCTAAGAGGCATATCTTCGGATCTGGTGGACTAAGCCACGTCAGGCCAACGGCCGTCCTAGAAGACGTCCCGCCCGGAGGCACTCAAACTCTATATCGCAGAGCATTACTGAAAGCGCAACGGAGGAACAAGGCTTCGCGGATATCTCCCTGGCTGGGACATCAGCCGGCCACGCGGAAATCGCCTGCCCGCCTACTGGAATCCCCGGGGTATATCAGCGTAGAAAGCTTCGCAGTATTGCAAGTCCTGTTCATGTTCCAGTACCCGGACCCGTCCCCGCTGCCGCCCCCAACGCTTGTGCATTGGCTTGTCTCCCACTGTACTGCGCGAGAAAGAAGGAATTCATTAATGCGGGTCTCAAATTAGAGCAGTGACTACTCCTACCAGCCTGCAAGAGGCGGCAGTGGGCATAGGATTTAGTGCAAAACCGAGGCTCAGGAGAAAAAGCACAAAGTGCGGTAGGGTTACATGTTTTCTCGTCCGAGGGGATCCGAAAATCCAAGACAATCAGAACGACCTCGCTGGAGACAACTGAGTGGAAGTACAGCGTTTATAATTCCTAAAGCTTAAGAATGCCTGCCCTTGGATCCGCCCAATTTGTCCCTCGAAACAGCTTTGCTATAAACGACAGACTTTGTGGAGACTTGTGTGCAGTCTCGACTAAAAATGTGTAATAAAAAAAACACCATCCTTGTTCTCTCCAAAGCACTGTGTGGATGATGGTCAAAGTCTCCGTACTACAAAGAAAACATGCTCTGTCTCGGTCCATTGACGCCTGAACGCCTCCGGTAGTAATTGTAGCTTCCTCTCGCACGTTCCACTGCCCTTTCATTAGGGACGCACTCCGAAGGCCATCATTTGCTGTCCGCCTTTCGATCGCCTTGGAATCGCCTCAGACGCGTTCTCTTCTCAACTCAAGTGCGGCACTCGAATGTTTATTCTTGTCCGAAACCCATGGTCTCTTCGACCGCAATGGTAAGTTTCTGCTGCAGCTGCTCAAGAGACTTATATGGTGGCAAGTCCAAGCGGTTGAAACTACGGTGGAGTCAGCAGAAGAGTAAACAGGTAGAGATAAAATCGAGGATGTGCACGTACCATGTGTGGGCCTTCGGTAGGTTGTTGACCTCACCCGCCTTCTCAATGGTAAACCTGCGGGGCCCATCGCTTCCTTGCAGATCCTTGAATCCATTGACTGGGATCCGTGATGTTCCAGTCGTGAACTGCAGGAGCCGACTCTTCTGCTCTCCGTCCCAGCTGCGTACCGTCTGCCAGAAGAATTGTATCACCTCATCGCTTTCTGTGTAACCACGGTAGTCGGTGTGCTTCTTCCAGTCATCCACGTCGATCTCAGCAATACCCCCGATGAGGAGCTCCAGCTCACGCTCATCGAACACGTTGATGAGGTCCTGAGGAATGAGCTCATGGAACCCTTCCCTGAAGGCCTGGAATTGCTCCGCGATACGTTTCTCAATGCGCCACTTGACCATCAGATCGACATACTCCTTCTTGTTGTCGTTGGTGACGTCAATATCGCGGCCGCCTGGGATGAGATCCTCAACAGTAATCACACCGAAGCGCTCATCCTCTGTGGAAAACGTTTGCTCCAAAATGCCACCCGAGATGTCGTTATCCAGCATCCACTGAAGCGATCTGTGGAAATCCGCGTCCACGCCCTCCATGTCTGCCAGTACCACAGACTTGCCTAGAATCATCTTGTACAAAGCGCCGATGAAAAATGCATCGAGGAAACGCCTGTGGAAGATGGCCAGGCCCACCACGCGGCCGATAAACTTGAAGTAATTAAGGTGCTCGGGATTGATGCCTGAGTGCGGGTTGATCTGTAGTGTGTAGTTGTCGTGTGCAGAGTATTCAAAGAGGCAGTAGAAGGGATTGAACATCTCGTGAGAGAGGAGGAAGAAGAATTCTCGAGACAGACCGCCATAGTCGAGACCGTCCTCGCCGTCGAACTTTATCATCAAGCGCTTCTTGAGGTCAGTAGCAGACTGGCGCGAAATCTCCGCGAAGGAATCCTCGAAAATATGTGATCGGCGAATCTTGATGTGGCATTGCCCGGAGAGGATGCGCATGGCCGGTTGGGACCGGAAGTAGATGAGCTTGCGCCGGAAGTCGCGCTTGTACTGCGGTACATTCTGATCCAGTGAAGACGGCAACCTTGGGTCGTCCCAAGTAGTTGTTTTGGTGTTGTGGTCGACGAAATAGACCCGAGCGGTGTTTGTAAGCCGCATTTCCCAACCGCTCGGAAGGGGTCCGAGTTGAGACACAGGCTGCTGCTGGATAGTGCCACTGGCATTGTTTTGGCCCCCATACATCCTGATGTATTGCTGCCTCCGGGGATCCACCCACGTTGTAGTCCTGGTGTTGTGGTCGACAAAGTAAGGCCGTCCCTCGGGCGTGAACCGCTGCTCCCACCCGGGTGGGAGCTCGCCGGTCCCGGGGCTCGTAGCCCCCGTGTGCATCATAGTCTGCGCATTCGCATTCTGCGCCGCCTGCTGGGCCTGCAGTGTAGGAGAGCTAGAACCTGTCCTATCTTCAGGCAGCGTACGGTTCTGATGCCTCTGTCGCTCGACTTGTGTAGACTCTTCCTGCCTCGCCGAATTGACCGCGCCACTGGCGCTGGGCCTGTTCCAACTTGTTGTCCGCGTATTATGGTCAACGTAGTAAGTACGGCCCAGATTGTCCTCCCGGCGCTCCCAGCCGGGAGGCAGACGACCTTGTGCATCCTCGAAGGGACTCAGCGTGCTATTTCCTCGCTGCTGAGCGCCACCATTCGAGGCTGGCTGCGACGCAGACGGTGCGGTCATGCTGGCAGGTCGGTGAGGGAGGTTCGCGGGGTTGCCATTGGTGCTGCCGCTGGGTGTCCCCATGGCCGAGGTCGGTCGTTCGGACGAGCGATCGGGGTTGAGTGAACTTGCACCGGAGGGGTGGGGGCTACCCATCGGGGGGCGGTTGCTAGCCGCCTGCCCTCTGGGTGGGCTTGACAGGTTGGTAGATAAGTTGATTATCAGTTTTCCATGGACAACGAGATTATCGGTCGATTTCTTCAAGTCTCTGGTAAGCATCTGGTCTGTTGCGGCGCGGATATTTGTCAGCATAATTGCGGAAGGTTAGGAGCTCGAAGGGGCGAATTACCATCGGCGTCAGGAGCAAGCTCTATCACATCGCCGATGCGAATATTGATAACGCCCAGGAAGCCTTGGTCCTTCTTCTTGAACTTCTTTTGATCAAAGACTTGCACCGCCAAGATGCTGTCCTCATTTACTTTGCTATGCAGGGTGTTAGCTAGCAGGCACCGTGGTCGATGTCGTAGGCTGGGGTTGCACACAAGTCGAAGCTCTCGTTCCAATAGGGGCAGAGCGTCCTCTTGGAAACGGCGGTTGTCTGCGTCTGTTCACCGCTGATGGTGGCGACGGCGAACGGGTCGGGAAAGCCTGTAGGAGGGTCAGTTGAGGTCTAACCTGGCCCGGTGTTGGGATTGCGAGGTGAGAGGCATACGAAATACATCGCGTTTGTAAAGCCCGTCCGCGGCGATAACTACGATCAAGTTAGTATGCAGGGCGCTGCGTGTGGCGGCATGGCACTTTACTCGTCACTCGAAGGTTGGGCTGGTTGCTGTAGATGTGATTGTCGTCAGCGAATGGTCTCATGGACGGCATCCCATCACCACACGGTCGTGTGCAGCCTGGGGTCCTGGAGGCGGGATGCTCGCGTGGGCCGGGGGGTTATGATGAAACGTACGCAGGAAGCCCGGAGTCGTTTCGGCGACTCATCTTTGCGGTGGCAGCAGGTTGTCCTGCTGTTGTCGGCAACCTCCTCTCAGAGTCAAAAGAACAAAGGCGATGGAGGGATCCAAGGAACTGAACGGGCAAAAAAAAAAAAGAAATGGCTCAGGAATCCACCTGTTGGAAAAGGAGTAGCCAGGCGAGGATTGTAGGATGGACGGGCGCTAGATTGCTGACAATGACGATTTGGTAGGGCTCAAGGGCGGCGACGCAGGCGGGTTGAGGCTGTGCTCTCTCGGGCCCCCCGCTCTGCAGATGCTCGAACCAATCCCGCGACCAGGTCAGGCGTGTCAAATGCTGGCAGGACAATGGTGCCGGTGAGGAGGGTGTTTGGAGCGGGCAGCTGCAACTTGTTGTCGGGGGGTTTCGATGCGGATGGGTGCAGCAACGTGCGGGCAGCGAGCGAGCCGCTGTTGGATGGAAGGCGTCAAAAATGTCAGACGGGGGGTGGTTGGAGGTGGCAGTTGTGAAGGAGGAGTGGGTATGTTCCAGCCAGCCCACCTGCCCGGCCCAGGGCGAGATGTACTGTGCCTGCACCACCAGCTGTGAAGGGATGATGAGGTGAGCAAGCGAGCAAGCTAGGTAGCATTGGGCACTTGCTGGCCGTCGAGGGGCAGCAGGCAGCCTGGAACTCGCACTGGGCCTGGGCTGCCCCAGGGGGGCGGGAACGACCTCGGGAGGGGTGCCAAGGAATAGGGAAGTTTGCCGTGCACCAGCTGTGGCTACTGTTGTACCCAAACACGCTTCATCGCCGTCCCAAGGTTCATGCGACTCCGTTGGCCAGACATCCGGCCAAACATGCACTCCAGCAGTAAGCTCCGAGGATAGCATCCTGTGCGGCCTGGTCTGCAGCATCGATTTTGGCTGTGATGTCTGGACGAGCTTGGACTCTGCCACTGCTTATTGCCCCATCTAACAGTACAGAAGTACCCACCAGATACTACAACAGGAGGAGGCACTGCTCGCATTAGAGGCTTGATGCGACTTTTTTCTTCTTCCAAATCCTCACAGTTCCGAGTTCACTTACGTGTTCTCTCTACCTCTCTCTTGGCTCTCCTGCCGAGCCAGTGCTCGTTACTGATACTTACTGTCTTGGGCATCTGGTCTGTCCTCCACATCCTGCTGTGCTTGGTCGCATTGGCGGAGCTGCCTATGACGTTGACGCAGGCCTTTCTAGATCCGAACTGCCGCCGGGCCATCAACTCGGAGCAGCGCCCAGCGTTGTCTGACGGAATTCCTTGGAAAACACTCACGCCTCTTGTACACCGTCTGGGAGCTCCTAGAACACCGAGGACGTCAGAAGAGGCAGGGTCTGTCTTCAGCATTTTGACCCGCTTTCAGAAGGGGACGGCTTGTGCAGACCCGCGTCCAACTGTGCAGCCCCTGCAGAACCTCCATAACGGCTGACGTCTTGTGGCATCCGTTGCAATTGTGATGCCCTCAGGTTTTTATCTGAGTCGCTACTTTGAAGTATCATGGGTTCCATTTGTCAAGTAGAATAATTCGATGGAGAAACCTGTCCTTTCCCCCCGCCCCTTTAAACCAGTACGCCATAGGTGAAAGCAACTATCATGATCGCTTCTAGTAGGTAGAGCCGTGCGGGCTGGAGATTCCATCACACACCTGGCAAATCCTCGTGCCACCTTAAGTATGCCATGGTCTTTATTTCCTCGTTGGAAAGGTCCGAGAGCCACCTAGTAGGGTGCAAAGCCTCGGGGTGCACCACGGAAGCCTCCACGATAACCACCGCGGTAGCCACCTCGTGGGACAAAGCCTCCTCGACCGCCATAGAACCCTGGGCCCCCACGGCCACCTCGGAACCCCCCTCGACCGCCACGGCCCCTACTCATGCCCGGTACGTTGGTTCGCTTCGGTACGACCTTGATGTTGCGGCCCTTGAAGACGCTCTCGTTAAGGACCAAGGCCTGGGCGACCAGGCTCGGCTCCGTGAATTCGACGTAGGCATACCTGCAGCAACGTGGTCAGCAGGGACCGCTACGGTGAGATCCTAGGAGAGAATACGACGGTGCGGGGCGCGTCGGTCGCAAACTCACCCCTTGGGTTGCCCGGTGAACTTGTCCAGCAGGATTGTGACACGGTTGATGGACCCGCAGCTCTGGAAGTGCGCCTGGATCTCCTCGGGAGAGGCCGAGTAGTCGACGTTACCAACAAAGATGCTGCGGCTGTCGACGTCGGTCTTGCTCTCCTGGGCGTTCTCGGCCTGGTTGTCCAGGCTGGCCTGCATCTCGCGGAGCTTGGCGGCCTCCTCTTCCATCTCTGCAACCCGTCGCTTCATTGCAGAGATCTCCTCCTAAAGTGCCAGCTCTTGTCAGATTTTTTTTTGAGATGCCAGGATCACCATATCTTGTAATAGCCCACCTCTTCATTGCCCTCTTCCTCAGCAGGGCGAGTCTCCTGGACCGGTTCCTCTGTCTTGACCTCGTCCATGGTTGTATCCTGTCGTTAGCACGGGCGGCTGCAATCGGAAGAAGAAACAAGGGGAAGAAACTGTCGAAGGGTCAGCAAGGGTCTCTCGCGCAAAAGGTCAATGATGTCGGCCTCTTTGTTGCGGGATTGCCTTTGGCCAGGTAGCGACCGACTCAGCTTGCGCCACTCGTCGGTGCTCTCTGTAGGTGAACGGCGCACAGGTACGGATGGGCGGTAATAGTGAAAGTGTGACTTACCTCCCAAGAGAAACCAATACGGGTCGAGTTTGCAGGCCCTTCGCAGCGGAAACAAAAGCAAGACGACAGAGCCTGGTATGATGCGGAGGTGAAAATGGCAGGCAGGTGTTGCGAAATGAAAGGCTCCGGGCGCGAGGCTTATCGCCGATAAGAAGCCCCCGGCTCTTCATTGCCTGGGTACTACTGACAGGGGTCTTCGATTTGTGCCAGCCCGGGGAACAGCGAGCCAGGCACTGCTAGGCTACCCAGGGACAACAATGGCTTGTCCCTGAACGCTACCAGCACAAAGGACTCGCATCAGATGTTTGGAAACTTGTTGGCATCTGGTGAGATCGAGGCCACACTAGCCATCTCATGCTTTTGCTGTGGTCTTTCGCAGCATTGCACGTATAGGACCTGAGAGGTGCGTTTCAGTCCACGACTTGCAGAACAAACGACTTGCAAGAGCTGCTTTGTGGCTTTCACCCACCACATGCATTGCCACAGTAACGCGCCACGTGTTTCGGGGTCGGAACACATCATTGCAGAGCCCCTATTACTTGGATACCATTTGCCTGGTTACCTGTCCCTATTTCGCTGGAGATGACCCATAAGTGGTTTCCCTGTAGGAGAATATTATTAGAGGTTATTCCGGGGAAGGTTGGGCAGGAAAAAGTGCCCGGTAAGTGTGCTTCATCACCGTGCTTTGGTCGCACCGGACACCCGACCGAGGCTTGTAATCATGAGGAAGTCTTGCCAGTCCCAATGGGGTTATGCAAGCTTGGGATTCACCCAACCAGCCAACTGAAGGCCGTTTGTCTCAGTGCTCCAGTGCTTGGTGTACTTACATCCCTGCCCCTGCGAGCCCGAATATCGATTGAGGCATCCGAGTTTCTGTAGCTCACCTCCCAACCAGCAGCCGAGGAATACCACACGATCTTCTGTCCCATGCCCGAGACCCATATTGAGAGACGTCATGGCTCTCGTCCCTCCCGTTGGGAGGGGTGGCTTCTCCTTCACGGGAGACTTGCTCTTTCGTGAAACGAGTAATCTCAACCGCCACCGTCGAGCGACAGTGCCAGAGCTCAAGGCGCACTTCACTGGAAAAGACACCGAGAATCGGCCCGCTCACTGGTACGAAGCTCAGTTGCTTCATTGTGGCTTGCCTCCCAGCAAGGTTAAGGGCACAGCTCACAAACGCTGCAAGTCTCTTGTAACTCATCACGAGTAACGGATGTCTCTAGCGGTTTCGTCTACAAAGGCGTCTCCGGAAACATATGGGGACAGATGTGGTACCTCCCCTTTCGTATTGATAACCCTCAGTGCTTAGGTAATTTCGCCGATTATGTATCTCCTAGTCTTTGACGCCGTAATGGGCAAAGGCGGCCTCGCCGTGCCACCTAACATCCAGAAGATCGAGGCCGACTTGAAGAAGGAATGGAACAAGCGGGAGCGGGAGGCAAGGAAGGTCCTCAAGGAGTCCGAGGGCAGAGGCACCAAGCGCAAGGCTGACCAGGTCTCTACCAAAGTCAACGTGAACGTCACTGTCCAGGTATCCAACACTGTGGATGTCCAGGTCCAGACCCGTCAGCCGTCAACCAAGCAGCCAAGGGTTGAAAAGTCAGGCCCGACAGCAACACCCACTGCGAAGAAGATGGCCACTGCCCTTGCAACCACAGGCAAGGCTAATAAGCCACCTGCCACCAAGTCTGAGAAGGCCAAAGCTGTACCAAAACCAGTCAAATCCGCAGCCAAGAAAGCAGCAGCAAAGATTCCTGCCCAGCAATCTCGCCCTCCCAAGACAGGTACTGCCCAGACTTCTGGCTACTTGAGCGGAGACATGAGTGGAGGATACAGTGATGCCCCCCCCTCCCTACTCTGAGGTTGGCCCCGGCCATGGCCCCGAGTTCCCATCCAGTCCTCGGCAGGGTATCGGTTTGCTCAACGGAAGATACAAGGTGGATTGCCCCTACATGGGCGGCAATATCCCAGAGTACAAAGACGATCTCGGCATCATCGCGACGCTGGACGGCACCAAGATCTGGTTGAAGTTTAACTTTGGTCCACTTGTCGGGATCATGCGGGTAAAGCGACCTTACGAGCCGCATGAGGATGACTCGGCGGACATGGTGTCTTGGCGTGGACACTCCATGCCCGAGCAACAAGATATCAGCATCGACACCCTCTTTCGTGCCGGACCGGTAAATAAGCTGCGTTTCCTGGGCGGTGGTCACATTCGAGGCATGATTTCGTGCATGGCCAGACGCCGCATGGCCGGCGTATGATCGACTTCGATGCTTACAGGATCCCGGGACAGTCGATGACCTCCGAGATCAGTCCTACCCAGGCACGAGCTGAGTGGGCGAGACGAGGTCAGCAGAAGTAGGCCCGAACGTGGGTCGCATAGAAGAGACGCTCCGTCGAGCACGGTTCATGCGTTCGGCAGCGGAATGAAGTTGCCGTCATGTGTTAAATATGCACAGCATAGTAGACTGCCCATGAAACCCGCACATCGTCTTGGGGTTTGATAGATGTCAGTCTTGTAGAGTAGGTCCGGTCTACCTTCGCCTCTAAGTAAATGAAGATGGAGCGACACCGAAGATGATCAAAATATTCCAGCACTCGTGTACCTAGTCAATGCTATATCACATCATCAGAGTATTTGGATGGTGCTGGACCAATGCCCTACATAACCTCTAGCCTCTAAAAGACGAGGGTCATGTGAACTAGTCTCTGTGGGATGCTGTACCTATGTAGATAACTCGGGATTCCTCAGCCTGGATCAAACATATCAATTAAAGTCTAAGTCAGAGTTTCGCGCTTGTAACATCGAGGCGCATGTCAGACATGCAGCCCCGCAGGCATGCCAATGCTGCTGGAAGGTCTTGGTTGCTGTTGGCTGCCGTGTAAGCAGTCGACAGTCCGCTATATGACTTCATTGGCCTGCCAAGACCTGCAACAGCCATAAGACTACACCAACAGCCAGCAGCCAACGGCTAGACTGAACCGTCTTTGCCTAGCGACATATTGCTTCAGACCTTAGGGCTCCCAACGATCAGAAGTACAAATAGTTCCTGGGTTTCAACAACAAAGCTAGCCACGCTCACTCAAAAGTTACGCTCCCTCCTGTCGATCCTGTCTTCACCCCCGCATATCCCATCGCAGCCGACCAGCCCGCGTACTGACAACCAGCATCATGGCTCCGGAACGCCCGCCGCCCAAGTCCAAGCTGCAGGAGTTCTTCCCGAACACCAAGCTCCCCGTGATCATATCAGCCCCCATGCTCGGCATCTCAAATGGCACCCTGGCCGCACATGTGTCCAAGGCCGGCGGCTTCGGCATGGTTCCCGGCGGGCTGGACTTCAAGCCCGGCAGCAAACAGCTCGAGGCCCTCGAGAACGAGCTCAAGGCGGCCCGCTCGGTGCTGGGACTGACGGAGATGACCCTCACGCCGGCGCCCCTCGGCGTGGGCTTCTTGACCTTTGACCCGTCCGCCACCCGCTTCCGCGAGACGGTGATCCCGATCCTGGAGAAGTATCTTCCCCAGGCTGTCTGGCTATTCGCACCCGATCAGACAACGGCCGAGAGGGCACACCCCAGCATCATCGAGGCCTGCCATGACCACGGGATCAAGGTGTTTGTCCAGGTCGGCACGGTCGCTGCCGCGAGGGAGGCGGCGCAGGACGGGGCAGACGTGATCGTGGCGCAAGGCGTCGATGCCGGTGGGCATCAATTCGCTGCAGGTGCTGGAGTTATCAGCCTTGTGCCTGAGATAAGGGCCATGCTGGAAGACGACTTTATGGGCAAGGACATTGCGCTGGTGGCAGCGGGAGGAATCGCCGATCCGAGTGCTGTAGTAGCTGCCGTTGCTCTGGGTAAGTTGGCCTTTTATGTGATTGGGCGCAGGCGATGGGCAAGATGCTGATGTCAAAACAGGAGCGGACGGCGTCGTCATGGGCACAAAGGTCAGTCCTGGCCAATGGTGGTTACCACAATGAGACAGAAGTGCTTACTCTCAGGTTGCAGTTCATCCCCGCCAAAGAGGCGAACACATCTGACAATGCTAGGAAGGCAGTCCTTGAGACTAAAGACGGAGGAGGTTCAACTGTGAAGTAAGGTCACAGTCAAGACCTGGTTCCTGGCTGCTCACTAACACGGTCCATCTGATAGGTCGACATTCCATGACGACCTCAGAGGCACAACGTTCTGGCCGGAGCTGTATGATGGCAGGGCCATCATTTCTCAGTCATACAAGGATCATCTCTCCGGCATGTCTCTCGACGAGAACAAGACAAAGTTGGGCGAGGCCGAGCGCGCTGGGGACGCCTCGAGACAGGTCACGTGGGCGTAAGTTCAAACATACCATGCGCCCGCTCGCAACAGTAACTGATAATTCGCAGCGGTACGGGTGTTGGTTTGGTCAAAGATGCAATCCCGGCAGCCGATATTGTTAGAAACACAAGGGAGGCAGCGAAAAAACGACTACAAGCTCTCAGATTTGCTTTCGACGACGAAGGCAAGAATTCGAAGGACAAGTCGTGGGTCAAGGAATTGGGTCACACTCTATACAAACATAAGTGAGAAACTTTCGGGGGCATGTGAGGCCAGTAAAGTGGCCTATATAAGGGAATAGCTTGTTGAGAGCGAGCAATAATGCTTTCTGGCGAAGCTCACAGCACGGCTGCTCGACAGGGCGTCCAACTGTTCCATGTATGAACAGGGACTTATATGCATGGCTCCTACTGGGAGAGATGAAGGTTTAAGACAAAGAAGAGAGTCAACACTTGCTGCCAAGATATGAGCGAAGCATCAATGGACTTTTCCAGGCACAGGATCAGAATACAAAGCGTATATTCGCCGTTCTGACGATTGTCTGGGACTTACGCGATTCTTTTGAGAGTATCACCGACCGAGGCTCAAGAGAAACCGCCTGCATACTGCGGGTCAACTCTTCAGTTTAATCCCTTGAGTAGACTCGTCGCCCACCAACCCACGTCTCCTTTACTTTGACGTGCCGAATTTTCTCGACATCCAGGCTCTCCAACGGCTCGTCCAGGACAACCCAGTCCGCGAAAGCGCCGGGTTGGATCACCCCGGCCTTCCCATCAAGGAACGCACCATGTGCAGGGCCCTCGGTGAAGCCCACCAGGGCCTCACTAAGTGTCAGCGCCTCCTCAGGGTACCAGCTGTCGGAGCTGCCATTTGCGCCCTTGCCCGTGTGGGGGCTCCTCCTGGTGATGGCCGCGTAGATCCCTTCGAAGGGGTTGGGAGGCTCGACGGGGAAGTCGCTCCCTAAAACAGGCTGTAGATCGAGCAGTGACCGCATCCTGTAGGCCTCGGTGGCGGTTCGCTTGACTCCCAATCTCAGCTCAGCATAGCCCATGTCGGAAGTTGCGTGAGTAGGCTGTATGGATGGTATGATTCCAATAGAGTGCATGCGCGTCCGGTCTTCGGGGTCTATTATTTGGGCGCTTCACAACCCCGTGATCAGTAACAGTTTAGGGTTGAACCCTCGGGTGTTCGGGGCGCTGAGGGATTATAGTGAATGGCAGAGAGAACTTGATAGTATTTGATGAAAGGATTGGTCTTACTGCTCTATTCGAAAACGGTGCTTTGCCTGACAGGCTGATATCGTCTGCCCTGGGCACAGGTCGGCAAGCGCAGCCTCGAATGCGTCAAGGGCGAGCCGGTTCGCAAGATCTTTGGACCCTGTCAGTGAATCGCCCTCTGGCACCAAGACTGAGAAGTTACGAGAGGTAAGGTCGGCGTTGCAAAGCTTTCTCCCCATAAGCCTTCTTTGAGGACGACATGGTGGGTGATGATGAGGTTTGCGTTGAATCAAACCTTCTAGACACGCATTGCAATGTGATGTATCAAAGACGAACAAAAACGCAAAATACGAACCACCAATAGCATGGATATTAACTTGGTAGCCTTCTGAAGACCAGGATTTTGTCAAGAATGTGAGGGTAGATGAATTGACGAGGAGAGAACCTGCTGTGTCAGGACGATCAGAATAGGGCTCGATCATGGCACTTCCCCACGAACCCAGCGCCCCATCTGGTGTAACAGGTCAGCATTGGTGGAAGCATATATTGTTCAATCTGAATTGATCAGCAACAAAGGAGTCAACCGAGGTCAGACGTACCAGCAAAGAGCTTGACGCTCTTGATGCTGAGGAACCCGTCGGCATCGGTGAAGGGAGACACTTTGTCAGGGCAGAACGTGTTCCTCTCATCGCACTCGATCATGGCATAGACACGCAAAGTCCATTCGTCTGCGCTGAAAATCTTCTTGTACAGTTTTAGCTCGTTGGTGAAGACGCCGGCATCGTGCATGCCCACGAGTCCAACTCGGTGGAGACCTGTCATCGCAGACTTGAGGAATGCTTCCCTTCGAGCATCATCTGGCCGTGGCCAGAACTTCATGACAACCTCCATGGCATTGTCACAAAACACACCCATCCCCGGCTCCCGAACGATTTCGCCGCCAGGGACATCGCCAAGGTCATCTGGCAATAGATCGAGGACGGCTTGGGAGACCCATATGCAGTGGACATCCACGCGGTCAAGCATAATATACAGCCCGTCGAAATCGGCAAGCGTGGCCTTACCAAAGGCAAATTGTTAGAAGTCACGAACAGGTGCTTTGGAGGGCAAAGGTGCCTACCGCGGTTGGCATTTCCCCCATAGTCATCTGATCCCAGCCGACGCCCCTGATCCAGTCTGTCCTGGACCCCACGCCCTCGTGTGCCAGAATGTAGGCCGCGAGGCGGTCTTTTGCATCTTTCATTGAGTTTGCGCCAAAGAGGTCAACTGAGTGAAGGAACTCCCCATATTGAGCCAAATGGCCATGCTACCATGAATTAGTTACTGCCTTACAGGGCATTCGGGAAGGTCACCCACACCGTCCCAGAGGCCAGGAATAGCGTGTCCGGGAAGGACCTCGATAGGCTCTGATCCGGGCGTGAACACCTGGTTGAAACGACCGTCTTCGACGATAAAGCATGCGGCGGTGTCCTGGGTTGAGAATCTAGTCGTGACGCCCTTTGAATAGCAGAACGTCTGGGCCCCGGTGGACATGAAGACCTGCTGGAGTGGGCCCTGAAAAACCCCAAGGTAGACGGCCACTACCACCACAGCAAATGACAGCCAAAGGCTGCTTCTCAACAGGAACGAGGGCATGTCAGGGAGGTTGCGTGTTGATATACGTCAGGAAGACAAGTATCCCATTGTATCTGAACTTTTTCTTCGGGCTGGACGGTGAAACAGAGGTGGCCGTCATCGGTGGGGATCGTCGATAGCAGATAAGGTTGGTGTCGCTGTCCGCGTTGCCAATGCTGCACGAATCGACTTCACAATTTCCATGACGTATCGAGGCTGTAGACATGAGATTTCTACCTTCACTCAGAGCCCATTTATCGAACCACCTGCCGTTCAACGACTTTCGTGTTATGACACCAGAGCAACTTGGTGCGTCTTGTGCTTCCGCGAACGACCCCTTGCGCGCCAACTCCACTGGGTCGTCGCTCAACAGTTTGGTTGCGCAGCACCAATATGGAAGAGGGGTTGAGGCCTACACACCGAGTGAACAAATCTTTTTTCTTCCTCAACTTGTGCCAAAAGGCAGTGTACAAACATCCCAAAAGAGAGGGGAGTGCAGACATCGACTAATGATCCATCCTCAACTGCACGAGAGAGACTGAGCGTTGCACACTGAACAAATGTGTCGTTGCCGAGGCCATCTCAGCCTAACATTTGTCGATGAAAGCACATCACTCGACTCAAATATTCGAGAACTTGGCGCGAGAATCTGGCTTTTGCCACCACCGTTGCCGATTCTTTGCATCCGGTCTTGAGACAAAGGCGACAGAGCTTAACTACAGCACCTCAGAAGCAGTGGTGGTTCAGCGTTTTGCGCAATCTGGTATAGGGGCCAGCAGCAGCTCTCCATCTGAGTATGGGACCATTTCCCGATGAGCCATTCGAGTCTCAAACGGAAAAAATGGAACCAATTACTCCGCGGGAGCTTCTGGAAATATGTGGTTCCCATTCGAAGCTCCCGTGGTGCATGAATGCGAGAACAGTCCACCGCGGCACAAGCTGAGACCGAGACCTGGTCGACATTCACCTGCCTCGGGCGACATGTCTGCCCCCATAAGCCAAGATACACAAAGCTTTCGGGTGAGAGCACGTGTTGCTTGAACTCTGCAAAGATCGTTCGACGTCTTACCAAAAGATTGACGGGTCACACCGTGGGCAATTGTACATGTGGTCCCAACGAGGCAGTGGGTAAACAAGCTGCCTGCTTGCCAAGTTGCACGGTCTGCTCCAACATGATGGTTCAAAGTTGAAGGAGGAAATTCCACGGCTCAACGGCGCGGCGAAGCAGTCGATGATTGCAATGGTTGGTGGACAAGCAAGGAGGAATTCATGTACTGGCGGATCTGGCCAAGGATACGGCAACTCCCCGAGCTCAAACAGCAGTTCGCTGATAAATCTCATCAGGTCGGACCGGAATCCAAGCACAAGAAATATGCACAGGTTGGGGGATCATCTAGCATCGAGATTTCTTCGACGTGGGGCTAGAGACACGCCGAAGCACGACGAAAACGAAAATCCACCAAGTTAAGCGAGAGTCGAAGTCCATGTTTATCTTGCGAAGACTGCTGACGACCTATCAGCCTACATCAACATAATCACGAGCAGTTCGAAGGTGGCTCAGACTCGGGCGTACGTGCTCTCAGGTAGACGAGCTGCTAATACCAGATATCCAAGATGAACAATACTGGGTCCTGAAGACATCACCATAGAAGCCGGAACACTTCGTGGTGTGAGTGCGTTTCCTTGGTGCGGCCACGCAAATAGAAGAGGGAAAAGGCATGACAATGCCTTTGCCCAACTTGCGACCAACAAGCACCGGGCTGCCTTTCCACCAATACTGTATCAATACGGGTGGACGTCAACGCGAATGGATTGACGTTAGAACACTCCTCCCACGCCTCGGCACGAGGCACGGGGACCATCACCAATCATCACGCCTTGTCAGCGAGAACCCGCCCTTGTGCACAAGGCTCGACCAAGGCTTTTGCAACGATCTCCAGAGGGATGTGGCGCCGCATTCCTTGGCTTTGGGCTTAGTTGTGTCCATGGTGAGCTCCACTGCTGCATTCTGATCGTGCATTCCCTTGGCAACACTGACCATAGGCGGAAAAACTGGTCTTGGGTGGTAGAGGCATCTTCTCCATCCTGATGGTAATTCCTGACGTCGAGTAATCCAACGGCCATCACACACGCCACAAATTTGTGGCGGGGAAATGAGATGCAGGCTGTCTTGGAGAAATGGCGAGACGTGAGCAAGGTTAAGCTCGTTTGCCGTCTCTCCAAAGGGCCCGAGGAAAGTTTGGTAGCCTAGGGGCTAGAATCATTTGGTTTTCCATCAGCACCCAGACAATTGAACTCAGTACGCTGATCTGGGCTACCGACCCGGCTCGGACGATCCAGCCACAGTTCAGCCGGCCGCAAAGCCCGTTTCGGCAAAAATCCACGACCAGGAGCCAGCCGGGTCAAGTCGATCGGATCGTCGTCGCAAGGCACAGGCTGCGTCCCACCCTCGAATCTCCAGCAGCACAGAATAGATGAAGCTGCTGGACTTGGTGCTTGGCAGCCGCTGCCTACCAAGCGCTGCAGACTACGGACTAGGTGCAAGAGTTTCCGTATTTCCGGGCTACCGGGTCCGCCTCGGGGGGACAAGCTTTGAACCTAGAACCTGCAGATCCAGCCTGGCGTTCGCACTTGAAGCACTTCGGAACGATCCGACAAAGGCGACTCTGGCCGTTGATGGGGGTTCTGTCGTCTCGGCCACCACCACGGCACAAATTCACTGAATCTTTCCTGCACGTCGTGGCTGAGACGGCCATAGGACAGGCGCCATCTAACCCCGCGATAGCTGACCGACATGGCCATTATTAGGCTGATAGGAACGGAACGTTGCTCCAACAGAGCCCTTGGAAAGAGCGGTTCAGAGAGGCGCGATGTCTCACAGAAATATATGACCCGCATGGCCGAGGCACGCTTCATCTAGACTGGAAGCAGCCTGCCAGTCAGGGAGCCAGACAGGGAGCCAGACAGGGAGCCAGCCAGGGGGCGAGCCTTTGACCGGCATCAGAGGTGTCTCAATCACAACAAGCCCTTCTGTGTGTAGTGTTCTCATTCTGCTGCTCTCGCCCATGCTTGCTGATCATCAGGCGGCGTTCGCCAAGCAATGTGCCGAGGCCAGTCCAATACGTGGTGATTGGCGGAAGATCTCGGCTTGTAAAATCCCAGAAATAGGGGAATTACGGCAGAAATCAGTGGTCCAGATTCCGGACCACCCTCGCCCCACGTTCTTCCCCAACCTCGCGGCCTGGGGAAACTGGTCTGGAGCAGCTGGGCAAGCTCCCCGGCAGGGGCCCGAGGTGTTAGGCAGTATAGACAGGCTACCCCGCGATGTTACGTCCCCTGCGCTGAGCCTGTGACTCGGCAACGCGGGGGGCACTCGGAGCCTCCTGGCAGCCTCCTGGCAGCCTCCTCGCCAGGTGGAATGGGGCATCATCCCCCAAGGACCTGGTAGCGCATATCCTCGAGCCACCCACCCATCACCAGTTGTTGCCCACCAGCCCGCCAGGCCACGCGGATTGGCGACAGGCGGGGCGGGTCGCAGGCCTTGCATTGCATCTCCACCTGCAGCTCTCACCGTGGGCAACCACAGCAGATCTCACTGGCGACTGCTCGCTTGATCACCAGTTTCGGCCAGTGGGCCCACCACCTACGAAGGAAGCCTCTGTGTCCGCTTACGTTTGAGAGGCTCATGGGCCTGGTGCGCCGAGATCCGCACATTGTAGATCTGTCGAGCTTCCCCCATGTCATGTGGTGGAACAATGGAGTGCCCTCAGCCGCGGCATGTCAGTCACTGGACACCGGTAGAAGCCATCGTCATGTACGGCCTCTTCCTCCTCCTGCCTTGGGCAGCTGGGCAGCCTTGCTTGGTATTGCCCGCGTCCAGTGCAGGCCTGGCGGGCAAAAGCTGGGGCCTTGTCCTGGGCCATGTTTCGTCGAGAGCGCTCGTAGTAGCCCGATACCCCAATGCTGTCTAGACCCCTGCCAAAACCGTCGATATCTCAATGAGCTTATTTCCAGACTAGGTCAGGGATAATCGTTTCCAGCGTCGGCGGAATATTCTGGCTGACTCCTTGGCGCTGCGACTGCTCGGGTCCCTGATGCGGGAATCCGACTACTTCTACTTACCCACTACTCCAAACATCACATCATTCGGCCTCCTGACATCTATCTCCCCCTTCGATGCCACACACATGCGTCTGTCCTGTCGGCCTCCAGCACACCCGATTACTACTCGCAGACGCTCCGGGCCTTGGGCTTGCGTGACTTCCCCAGCGAAAGACGGTCTGGATCCAACGTCACGAGATCGGTCTACAGCCGCAATGACATGACAGGAATGCGCCGGAATCATATGTGGAATAACGTCGCCTCTGCACACCAGCCAGCGTCGGCCAATTGACGCTGTCAGCCCCAAACGACCTATTGAGAATTTCTCCAGGCCACTTCTTGTCACTTGGCCTTGCATATCCAACCAAAATTCCCCGGGGCTCGGAGGGTGTTCTCATCCGCGCCGCCCGTCTGTCAACTGGCCCAAACCGCATACCTTCTATCAACTCGCGAGGAGGAACGCAGCCTGTCGCGCACCACCAAATACCGGGTCGAGTAAGCTTGCATCGCCTGCTTCTCCCACCCAGGCATTCTCAAGAGTTCGAAACTCAACCGGCACGCCTTGCGTTGCGGCCCGCCTTCCTTTATCTGCCGCCACGCGTCCCTACATAGCCTGTCCTACATGGGCTGTTGATCTTGGAGTCAGGGCTCCAGCTTTCCGCCCCGCTCTGTGCAATCTTTTACACTGCTGTTCACTTTGCCATGCGCGACTGGGAACACAGAAACATTTCGCGAATACAGTCGTCAACTACAGGGTGGCGCCACCGTGATTCTTAGCCTGGGGTATTGAGAGCAGCACAAAGGATTCTGAAAGTCGACCGGTTTCCGTTGCCATAATTTGGTCTGCTGTCGTCAAAGCGACAACACTCGCGTAGTTCGCAGTGCTCTTCGCTGGCTAAGATCACCGGGGGGGAAATGTTGTCGGCGGTGCAGCAGCTAGAGACGACGCCGACGCCGGCGAGACCTAAGAGTTTGGTCGCCGGTTTCTCAAGCAATGGCGATACCGAAATGGAGATGAACGGGCACTCACCGCCCATCTTGACCACCACCACATTTGGCAGCGGCCCTCAAAGGGGCGACACAAGGATAGTCGTCATCATATACGGAACCGGCCAGGACAAGATCGTGTCTATCTTCGCTGAGATCCTGGGGAAGCCCCAGCGACTTATTGACTCTTTCAAAGATGTCAACGAGGCGGACCAAGGCCTGGTTGTTGGAATACCTGCAGACAGGGCGAAGACGGACATTGCAGACCGTGATCGGGGGCTCGTTGTGGCTATCAACGCACACTGGGTGAACCTGGGCATGCCGCCGGACAAGCTTCTATCCACGCAGTGCGACTATGAATTTCTCTATACCGAGACCCCTTCTTTCCGGCGGGACCTGTCGAGGTTCATCTCCTTCACCTTGGGCCAGCTCAACCACCACGAGACGCTCATGGCAAAGTCAAGGACATACTTTATCTCAACCACCTTCCCAGACGTGCGGGCAGCCCTGCCAAATCTGGACATCCTGACGGTCGGAGCCGACGCTGTTGAAATCCGTGTCGATCTATTGAAGGAGCCGCTTGGGGACGGCACGTATTCAGACATACCCAGCTTGAGCTATGTTGGCCAACAGGTCATGCTTCTGCGACAGAGTACAGAGCTGCCTATCATATTCACGACAAGATGTACGAGAGAAAATGGACGATTCCCCATGGACGATCCCAACCTGTACTACGAGTACCTGCACAGAGCCATCAAGTGGGGTGTGGAGTACATCGACGTCGAGCTCTGGCTGCCCGAAGACATCAGGAAGTCACTTTGGGAACAGAGAGGGAGCAGTCGAATAATGTCTGCGTTTCATGACTTCTCTGGGACTTTCAAGTGGCCTTCGAGGCACGCCGAGGAGATCTTCGTGGAATCCCAGAAATATGCAGATATCATCAAAATGATCGCAATCATCAACGATCACAACGAGAACTTCGAGCTTGAATATTTCCGATCGAAGATGAAGGCCGACTACCCAGACTCGCCGCCCTTCTCGGGTGTCAACATGGGCGAGACTGGACAATTCTCCAGAACCTTGAACAAGGTCTTTACCCCTATCACGCATCCGCTGCTGCCAATCATAGCCGCGCCCGGTCAGATGAGTGCGGCCGAGATAAACGCAGCGCTGTCTCTGCTCGGCCAGCTGCCCAAGAAGAGCATCTACGGCATCAGCAGCCCGGCCAGCCGCAGCGCGACACCGCAGGCCCCCTTCTACGAGAAATGCTTCAACGAGCTCGGCTTGCCACATCACTTCGCAGTGGTAGAGAGGCAGCCCAAGGGTAACGGCGGGATGGAGGCGTGGTGTAACCAGAAGAACTTTGGGGGTGCCTACCTCCAACCGCCAGTCTCATTCCATAGCCTGGTCGGGAACAGCCCATTCTTTGCCTCCGTCAACGGCGGAGCCGGCCCCATACTCAGCGAGGCGGCCCGGGTAATCGGTATGGTCGACACGATCGTCGTGCGGCCAGGGGCGTCCTCGCCGTCACCGTCGTCGGCGCCGGCGTCGATTCCCTCGAGCCCACGTAATGGCCACGCGCGGATGGACTCGCTGGGCCACCTGGGCGGCGACTCGGGCCTCTCGCCCAACACCACCCTCATCTTCGACAACGCGCTCTGGCGAGGCGTGCTCAGCACGCTGACGCGCGACCTCGCGCCGTCGGCCTATTTCGGCAGGGCGGCCGTGGTGCTGGCCTCGTCGTCCGACGACGCCGCGAGCGTTATCTTCGCGCTCAAGGCCCTGCGCGTGGGCAAAATCTATACCGTGGGCTTCAAGACACCCCCAGCGCTGGCCTATGGCCTGACCATCGAGCCTTTCAACTCGCTCGAGTCCCTCCAGCGGGCACGTATGGTCGGTGCTACCGACGACGCCGCGTCGCCCTTCGTGGTCGTCAGTGCGCTCGGCCCGGAGAAGGCCAACATCGTCGGCATGTTGATCCGGGTCTTTGGCGGCGGGGCCAACAAGGCACCTGGTTCAGGACCCGGGTCCGCGCGCAAGGTCTTCCTCGACCTCGCCGACGGCGGCATGGCTGTGGCCCGCAAGGCCGACCCGGGTATCGTCGCCGAGCAGAGCGGTTTCACAGCCTACGGCGTCGCAGACACGGCCGCGTTCGCGACGGTCGAGACGCTCAGGCTGCTGGTGGGCCAGAACGTACCGTACAGCTTTGTCAGGCTGGCGAGCGGGCGAGGCATGTTCTGAATGCCTTGGGGGGGAACAACCTAAGCCTCAGCCTAGGGCGGCTCGCAAGCACCCTCCTGCGCTCTCCGCGGGCCCCTCTACCTGACTTCGGGCTCCTTCAGAAGCCCCGTGCCGATGGGTCAGCGTAGGCTAAGGGATATGCGGGACCCTGTGCGTGGGTAACGGCGTGGAGCTGCCTTGCCTTTACATGCTACAGCCCGCACACATGGGGTCCAGCGATGCACCTGGAGAGCTGGAAAGTCATGTATCCGGAAGGTGGCGGTTCACGAGGGCGTTCGGGGATACTGAGTCGTGTGTAATGGAGTCGGTCCTGCTGGTGCAGGAATGGGCCTTTTTGCTTTGGTCCTGTCCGCTCTATTCCGAGTCTCTTTTCCGACCGGATCATTTTCTTCGGAAGGCTGACGGGTGGGAGCGTTTGTGATCACACTATACCGCTGCTCAATGGAACCAAGGGCGGTGAATAGACAACTGAATGTGGCCCAGAAGGGGGGTGGGCGCACAGCACTGGGGACGGGAGGGCATCCCCATCAGGAATGATCAGGGCAAGAGTCAGCGGTGGAGCCAGAGGCCCCATGGGGTATGGGAGCAAACATACCTAGTATCGGCCCTTTGCTGACAGGGGTAAGTAAGTAACTAGGGCTCTTTTGAGAGGGGGGGCTGGG
>JUJX01000191.1:1017-29060 GCA_000800745.1 Diaporthe longicolla | reverse complement strand
GGGGGGGGTGTGCAAAGTGTGGGTAACGTGCATTGGGTACGGCGTTTCGGTATGAATTCCGGAACTACTGCTTCCTTCTTTCTCTTTTTCTCATTTTGTATGGCTTTACTTAGGATTTTTTGGATCATGCCCAACTAATCGGGCGCATACCCGTCGCTGTGCATCGTCCACGAGCATCTTGTACATATCTCCCGTCGGGTCTTCCATAGCAACGAGTAACGGATAAGTGTTCCGAACAAAGTGGTGCCAATGTCCAAAGCCGGCACTTGCAGTTCTTGGGCAATCTGCTGGCTGGCATCTGTGGTGCTGCAAATAGTTGCGAGTGGTTAGTATCTTGCATCATCACGCCGATAACTTGCCAGCATGCAAGCGGGCCTGTGCCCCGTCCAGCGAGGCTGTGGGTACTGCGTGTGGCCCAAGACCCCCGAGCCGTGGTATGCATTGCACTCACAAAGGCTCCCAGGATAGAATCCGGTGCAGAATGCAGTGCAGACAGATTTCCTTAAGATAATCTGCCTGCGAGCAAGCCCGCGGCAAAGCAAGTATTCAGCAATGAGACAAGCCACGACTGCATCTTAGCCGACCCTCCTCGCTTAATCATTCCCAGATTTCTATAGCATCGCGGGACTGGCCATTGCGCGGTTCCTGCATATAGAGGTGGTAAGCGACCGGCTCCGAACGATGTTCGGCTTACGGAGGTCGGCGATCAAATCCTGCTGGGCCTCGCCTCCTCTGGGCGGGCAGCAGGGCAGCAGGTCCTGGAGCGAGGCGCCAAAGGCTGCTGGACAAGGGCTGAGCCCTCAAATCCAGACTTTTTGGTGGGCGACACGGCAGAGAGGAACAGTATCAGCCTCAGTCAGGACCCGGGTTCTAGTCGGGTTTGTGGCTTGACCGGAGACTTGCGGTGGGCAAGAACAGACGAGGCCAGGTGCAAGTGAGTCAATGCTGTGCGACGACGAGATAATCACACCGAGGTTGGCACCAACGTGGGTTGGGTTTGTGACTGTGGCGCCACCGCGATCTGACATTCCCGCACAGTTCCGCGCCTGCACAGACAAGACAGACCCGACAAACTTCGCGATCGGCTTTCTCGCTTCTGCAAGCTGTACATGATCGTGCTTCTCGCATCTCGCCAACCCCCACAATCTGAGACAGCCTCGCTGTGTCACCGTCCTATCGCGACGACGATGGCGCCCCGACTCCTTGGGCCGGAGATGCAAGGAACATGGGCGCCCTCTGGCGCGATGCACGCGGCAACGATGACGATCAGGACGAAGCGCCATAGTGATACTACGGATGCCCCATCTGTCACTTCACGAGGAGCCAGACAGATACTCAAGGGGTATCGACCGCGAGACATCTGTTCAACGTGCACCGCCTTGTCGCACAATCCCGCCTCCGTAGGGTTTCCCGAGACATCGGGCATTGTTGAGACCTCAAAAGTCACTGGGGTCCCTAAGACAGCGGGTTGAGACACAACAGAAGTTGCTTCGCACTATCTCAACACCGCTGGTGCTGCGTCATGATGTATGTCTGCTCTTCAGTGGTTGACTTCTCACTGGCCGGCACTCTCGTCGACCTAGACTGACCGCCTCCACCCAGAGAACCTGGCGTAGCTAGGATTTGGATCCGTTGCTGTCGTCAAGCTGTAGGGGCTGACCGCCGTGAAAGACATCTGGAGGCTCCAGGGGTCCAAAGCGAGGCGAGCTCTCAAAGGCAGCGGCCCTGTCACCGGCCTGACGGTGCTAGGATCGAGTCCGAGCCCGTTTTCAGTTCAAGCAGAGCCATGTCATCTTGATCTCGTATTGCAGGGACACATAGTGGGTGGCCATTCTGCTGTCATTGTCCTCGTCTATGCTATGTTATCGGTGGCGGCCGTCACGAATGGACTACCCCCAACTACTACGCCATTCGCTCGACGTAAGAGGCCTAATGAGATGCTTGTCAGTATCCGGTGTCCACATCGGGGCCAGTTCGGGTTGGCGGGGGCTTCGACCCGGCTACATGTGCCGACATAACAGATCTCACATGTCCATCAAAACAAGATCCTTCCAAGCCGCTGGGGTGAAGGCGCAGACCGCCACTATCTCACTCCAGGCATCGGTCAGGGCGACTTTGTGAAAATGCCGAAGGGAAACCGGCACTTGCCCAGCCCTGTAAATGGTTGGTTGAGGCTTGGGAGCGTGTTCCGTAGGCCCGTAGAATGTGACGTGGGACGCTGCCACGGGTTTGACCCGCACTCGTCTTTTTTATCTTCTGGCTGACGTCGAGGCCCACTTTGCAGCTGAAAATATAAGCCCGAGATCTCGCATACGCAGCTGTACCGTACCAACGGTTAGCATCCCGTGGTTCCGGTAAGTCTGCGTCTTAGCAGACAGCGTAGAGATGCCTACCTGGCCTTACTAGTCATGCTAAGGTCGTACTCCGAGCGGTCCAGAGTCTGGGGTAATGACTAAAGGCTCTAAGTGGTTAAAAGGACATAACGGGTAAAATGAAAGCAGCCGGGGATGCACAGGTGAAGGTCCATGTGATTCAGCATCGCTCAGTCGAGGTGTTGAGCTGTTACATTCTGGTGGTGAAGGTCCGGTCTGTGCTGAGGCTCAAAGGAGCAAATATGGGGAAGTAAGCGCACATTGCGAGGTCTGTACTGGCACGCGAGCCGCCATTGGTGCGCATGATCACAGCGCATATGCACCCCAGATGAGGCGCATTGCAGATCTCCAATCTTGGCTGGTAGGTCCGGGGGGCTGCTGTACATTAACGTGTACCGAGAGGGAGGGTCGAAATCGCAACCGCCACCTTTGCGCCCACTCGAACCTGTTTCTGGCATTCCATGTCATCGAGAAGTTTGAATGTGCGTGAATATGATGTTGTCTCGCACTGAAATGGGCCGGCCGACAATTTTGACGGGAAACGTCTACGTACAAATGATATCAGATTGGCAGGATTTGATTACAAGGCCAAGAAATGATATTACTGTTGCATGGCAACAACAGTTGAGCACCTTCCCAGAACATGACGGCAGTCAAGATATGTGGATAAATGATCTTGTTCTGGGGCGGAGGCGCGGCCGTCATTTCCAGCCCTCCTGTCAAGAAACAGGGGACAACTGCGATAGGAATCGAGCACTTGCTCAACATAGCAGCCGATTGCCAATTGCACAGTTCCTATGGAATATCACAACAGCTGGATATGTGGACTGCAAACCCAGAGAGCCACTGGTCTGATGGTACCAATGGCCAGATGGCTTTTAAGAACACCAAAGAAGGCAAACTCTTGCGGTCGAGAGGCCTTCAGCTTTATTGGTGCCGTGCGGTCTGGTAAATCTGCAGACACATGGGTATGGCAAGCTCCATTAGGCAGGCCATGATGCATAGGAACCTCGTGATGCATCCAGGCAGGCCCAATGTTCAGGCTCACGCTCTAGCCACCCTCTCAGCAGTATGGGTTCGTCCTAACTTGGACTCCGTAATGTGGTGCGGCATGATATGTGATATTCAAATACAGGTGTGGTTCGACGAGACGTATCAAAGCCATTGGTCAAATTACCTGTTCGTTTGATGAGCATCCAAAGATGAGGTGGTGGGTAAGCCTAGATGACCTGTATCTTAGTGTGGTGCATGGTGAGCATCGAGACAGGCCGGAATGAGAGAGCCTTACCTTATCTTTGAAATCGTTTACATCGAGCCCGGTTCAAATGAAGGATACAAACCCGCTCACATTGAGTTGGCAGCCAACAGACTCCGATTGACCGGCTTGGCCAGAGATGTCCTCATTAGCGATCAGCTTGGGGCGTTCGCTTGACCAATGACGATATCTTGACAATCCTGGCCCGAGCCCAGAGTCGTGATCTAGTCACCAAATATCGGGAACAACTTGCTTCCACATCCGGGCATGTTGTTATCCGAGGATGGTGACAGTGGGCCATTCAAGGTCCTGCTCAGGAAGGGATAAGCCATCCACGACCTGGCTCTAATCAGGTCATTCTGCTGAAATGGGAAGAATGTTGGGAAAGAAAGATCCAGACTCGTCTAGCCCATGTAAGACATAGATTAAGTCAATGTCGTTGGTGCTGAGGCTGGACCCTTGTTGCGGCAGTGTGGATGACCCAGAGTTCTGTTCCGGGACCCAAATTGAGATGGTGCCGTCGATCTTGCTTTGGCAGGGCTACCTTGACGACTCTGGGCACCCTTGATGTGGTGACTCCTTGAGTGGAGAAGCGCCTGTTTCCCCCTGCGGTGCCGTGGCAAAGACGTGCCGACTGGCCGTGCCTGAGGAAAGCAAGAGGATTTGGCGGCCCAGAGCTTCCCTAATAACAGCAAGCATCAGAGAGCACCACTGGCCTGGTGGTGTTGGTGCACAATACAACAGCATAAGCACGAGCAAACATGCTCACAGGGCCTGGCATGTCTTATCCTCGGCGCTGAGTGGATATGTCAAGACTTTGCTGTTTCGGTCCGCAAATGCGGCACCACCGCATGCAACACCTATGGGGAAGGTCGCATCAAGATCGACTTTATCTGAGCCGATTCAGGAAGTAAACCAAGAGAATGCGTGGGCGCCACAGCGGCGCTTGAAGTCGAATGCCGGCAAGACAGAGTGAGCGAAGAATGTGGGTAGGAGTCGGCGCTAGCGAGTGCCGTGTTTGAAAGTACTTCTTCTATCGTGGAGATTGGGTTGGCAGCCTGCAGGCGCGAGCGAGCGGTGTCGTGGGAAGCTGTGAACTGATCGACGGCGGATCAAACAAAAGAGTGAACGAACAAGGCCTGACGAGATGAACACGTCGGGGTCAGCATGATAGCGTGCAGCTCCTCAGTGTCGCTCAAGGCGTGCATGGTGCATCAACCAGCATAGGCCTTCTCGACGTAGATCGTTGGCATCTGCCGTGACAGCAGAGATTGTGCGGCAGCAGGCCATGATAGTTGCGGAGATTATCGTTTCACGACGTCGAGAAATAAAACGCCGCCACGCACGTCCGTCTGAACTACGAACAACCTAATGAAGCGATGACACGGCTGAGGGCAGCGCTGAGGGGCCCTGTGTGCATGCGTCGTGATCTCGCCGATAAGAGAGAGGACGGGTCCTGACGCGGCGGTTTAGTCAAGATTCGTCAAGATCCGTCAGCGATCGGTAAGGCGAGGGCGACACCAGCACCGCGGCACAGCATCATGACGCATGGAGCCGTCAGCGCGTACCGAGCCTGCTTTCATGCAATTACACAGTAGATTGACATGCTGAGAAGATGACCGGGTTCAACAGGCGATAGCCACGTGAGCAACAAGAAGCTGCTCGGGTGGGTCTCGGCCTGGACGGGGATTCGTGGTGCTTCCAAGCCTGTGTGCATGGGGTGTGTGCGTGATTTGAGGTTTTCGCGATGCAGAGGGGCGGCCAGGCCGCCAGGACCGGCAGGAGGGGTGTTATCCTAGACCGGGGGCTTTATTTGGGATGGGCCCCCTTTAGAGTTTCGGTGCTGCCCAGGTGGTGGGCTGGCTGGCTCAGAGGTACGTTCCGGTACGTACCTCGGCTCGTCCCTTCCTTTCCCTTCCTTCCCTTCCTTCCCTTCCACTGCTACCCACTCGCTACCATCTTACCGCCCACCTCCCTTCTGCAGATCGATTACCGTGCAATGCGCGAAGCTTCCCAAGGCCCAGCAATTATGCCCCCCCTCCAAAATAGTGCTAATCCATCTACAGTATGAGCATCAACGACAAGAGAAAATACCCCCACGATCCTTTGCAGGGCTTCACTGACACCGGCCATCTTTGTGTGTACAGGTTCATCATGCATCATGCAGCACTTGTTTTGTCACCTCCGAGTCTGCGGAGTCTTTGCAACATGGCACCCCGCTGTTGAACGCTCCGGTCGGCGCAGGCTTCGGCAACTTTCTCGCCTTTAGATTCAGAAGGATGGGCTTGGGCTTCCTCGCTAGGTTCCAATCGGTCGGCCAGAGCCTTGAACGGGGTCCAGCATGAGAGAGTATGTCGGTTCGACAACGGCAAGCGCCTCTGGACGAATCGCAAGCCCTCGTGGCTTGCTCGAGATAGATGAACTCTGACGTTGACTAGATCTTGACACCTCGAGTCCCGAGGCCCCGACGCGGCAGCACGGGTACAATCACATCCCGATGGTGGCTCCGCAGTGGCCTTGACCTGCAATATGCCCGTAATAATACTACACTGCTGCTGTGAACCCTTTTCTTCTTCTCGACTCGACGTTGCACGCAAGGCACTCGGCCTGGGGCTTGACAGTCTCCAATTGGTAGTCTGCTAGGTCAAGACTCATGACCGGCAGGGATGTGCCTGCGGCATGATCGGCTGATCATCTCCTTGGACGATCAGCAACATTGGACGACGGCTTTCATGGCAACAAGCAGTATAGCATGCGAACAACTCCACCTGCCCAGATGCATATCGGGAACAGCATCGTTCTATTTGCTGCCGCGTATTCACGGCTGCGCTTGGTTAAAACAGGGACTAAGAGCTGGACGCCTGAAGAAGCACTGTGATGCGCCAGCTGCTCGCCCACGCCAAGGAAATCCTCTAGGTGTGGTCGGGGTGATACATCCTACGGCAGTAAATGCTTGCCTGCCTCACATACCAGCTGGTAGATTTCTCGCACATTAGTTCTCTTTCGATACATATCGCCATACCCCGGTCTCCCACCTGATGGATGCTTTTGCCCAGCCTACCAGGCTTCGACCCCTCTGTGCCTACTGTAGTAGCCGTCCCGTGGGGCTTGGCACGAATCAGGGCCAAAGAGCTTGTGCACTTCCCGGCCCAGCTGCCGGTTGGCCCAGCTGAAAGAGGGAGTGCTCACGGACACGAGAACGATACTTGCATGTGGTGGATCTCCTTTGGTACGTGTGGATACCATGCTGTTCCGAAGAGCAGTCCGGAAGTGCCTCGACCTAAGACAGGAGTGACCCGATGGCCCGGTGTCATGTCACCGTTCATAAGCCAAGTCAAATATAGTGCCGGGGCCCAGAGCCGCGGGCTCGCTGGCGGCTGTTGTTGGGAGCACGGACTCCTCTGCGCTCTGAACGCCAGCCCCGAGAGCAGCAGCATGATGCGGCTGTTTCTGAAACTTGGGAGGTGGTGCAATCTCGACGAGACACGTGCGATTTCAGGATCTTCGAATCGCAACAACCTACGAACCCAGCCTTATGGCTTCAGTGCCAAGATCACCCGCCTTTGCCCCGCCCCTTGTTGACTCAATCGGTATATGTGCCTGGCCAGATTTTGGCGATCTGATCCGGACCTCACTAGGAGTACGCCCCACGATGGAGTTTGTGATCGACTTTTTGTGTCAGATTACCGAGACCGAACCGAAAACAGCTATGGCGGGACCCGCCCGCGGGAAACCTCCAAGGCCATGGCGGAACAAGCCGACAAAGTATCAACAGAGTGGCAGCAGGTAGGCTTGATTTTGCGAGGAGAACCAGCTCTTCTGGGAGAATACTTCACAGGTGGCGCCAAAGGTAAACACGTGCTCCCGGCCATGAGACTTCCAAGCAAGGAGTCCGCCGAAGCGATGCTGCTCTGGAACAAAGACACAGGCTAACCTCTAGCTAGTTCGTATCTCCAGAATCTGGCAACTCGACAGCGGTAAGGCGAGGCCAAGACAGCGCATCAGCCGGGGCACTGAGCATTGCTCGGTTTAGAAACGACCAGCTCCAAAACAAACCACTGTAGCTAGGATTTTAGGATGCCGTGCCCCGGGCTGCGATTCACCGGTACCGTGGCGAATGACCCAATGGTACTCCGTGGATGACCTCAAAACCTCCGTCAATGCTTCCGGTAGTTGCCTCCACCTCCTTCTGCATGCACAATGACCAGGTGCCGGCTGGGCGGGAGCTGGGGTTCAGGGAGACACCATTACGCCTCCGGGGTTGTACACCAATTTCTGAGCGAAGCGATTAATGCTAGTAAGATGCGACCATCACGCGAGTGGGCTACCGGGCCCCGAGCTCATTTCACGTCGGACTAAGGACTCGGATATCATAGCAACAAGAGACTGGCATTGCTAGGAGCGTGAGGTCGTCTCCTATCCAGAATCTTCCTTCGACTGTCAGAGGTGATGCAGTCAAAGATTAAGGGTCCCTATGCTCGTCACACTGCGACTGGCAGCCATGGGGGGCCCAGCTCTCCTGTGCTGTGTGGTCAAATGAAAAGTAATCTTGGCGCAGGAGCTCTCACATAAGATGGCCAACGGTCCTGAAGATGTGACAGATTCGGCTAGAAGCATCATGGAGTGTCCCTGAAGCTAGCCATGCCGCGGTTTGGGGATGACTGGCGTGCTGGTTTGAAAGGTGCCTGCTAGCAGCTGTGCGACCGTGACAGCGCGAGACGGATGTTGGAAGGCGACCTCGACCGGGGCACCAACTGGCCAGACACTCACTTCTGGGCAGGGACCTATGCAGCTTTGGGGAGCCTAAGCATGGCGCCGTGACCAGGGCCTTCCCAAGGTTATCAACCCGGGCTCCGTAAAATTTTCAAAAGATTCTCATTCCCCGTCTGCCCTATTGCCCTATTGCCCTGCGAAGCAAGCTGGCAGACAGACAGGTTTGGGAGCCAGAACGAGGGCGGCACAGTCACAGCGAAACGCCTCTCAGGAGATTAATCTGCACCTTTCCCAAGACCATCACATCCGGGGCTTTGTCCACTTGGACGCTGGCGACACCGACAGAAGAAGCAAGGCATACTGTTTGTGGCTGGCGGTGCAAGACGCAGGAGGTGCATCCGATATCCCTGACGTGACAGTTCGTCTACCGGCATGGCAAGATGACAGGCGTGTGGTGCGACCCTGCTCTCGTCAATACCCATGAGTCGAGTGCCTAGGACCCAGGGGTGGCTACTATATGAGGTCGTTCAAGCGATATCCTGTATGCGCACCGATTGCAAACCAAGATCTGCCTTTCCAGCCGCTGCAGGAGCCTGCGTGCAAGACAGATGCGGAGCTTGTGAGGAGGCTGGCCAGGCACAATGCACAATCTTGGGCTCAAAAGTACCGATACAAGGCCAGTCGCGTTACAGCAGGCTGTCGTGGGTGCAAGGTACTCGGCGCCAGGGAGACCCAGGCCGATCCTATCACAGGCTATCCCTGTGGGCGAGACCCACTCGCCCGACGGAATTCTTCTGTCCCCACCATGGAAGGAAAGAAGCCTTGTCGCTCGTCAGTCTCTTCCAGTTTGGACCGAAGCAGGTAAGGCATGGCAGGCAGAGCACGCACGCACGTTCTTCTCTTGTTCATTCTTCTCGTGCCGGACTCGCGGCACTGTACGCCGTATGAGCTACAACCTACTTTCATGCCCGCCCTGGACTGTCATACTGCAAAAGTACCAGACCTGTGACGCGCTGCCGGCAACAGCAAAAGTGATGATTCCCATCCATGCTCGATTTCGTCACGCTCCTCTCAGCATGCACCCATCCCTTTCATCTCAATCCCTCGGCAAGGCCACGGTATCAAACCCTGGACCCGCAGCTGCTGGTCCTTCCATGATGACCGGCCTGACAAGGCAGGGCACGACAACTCTGGCCAACAGCTCTCAATCCGGGGTGGGGCCAGCAGCTCTACGCCTCTGCCTCACGTTATGGCACATTTCACCCTACCGCCTGACCTGCCAACCTGGCATCCTGGCAGCCTGACAGTGGGAACGCACTCCACGGGGATTCATGACGAGAGAGCATGCAAGCGCTCTACTTATTATGGCATGTTCCGTTGGTTACACTCGGCTCTGTCTGGGGGTTGGGCTCCGCTCGCCAACGGCCGCGGCTGTGTGGCCCCGGCGGTCTAAACTGAGAGGCAAAAGGCAGCTTCTGGACTGGGGCACGAGCAACGGTGTCGACCTCGGCGGACTCTGAGTGTGGATTGCGAGGGCTGCAACATCACGACCCCCAGGCGAGTCGGGTATTTCCTTGGTGTGGGCCCTGTCCCCATGACCTCCTCCTCAGGCGGCTGTGGTGTTGCACCTGCGCCTGCGCTCACTCCATTCGAGTGAGCTTGTTGGGCTGGCCTCCAGGTCCTCGCTCCGCGGGCCCACGACCCTCGACCCTCTCACTCCACGCTCACGCTCCAACGCTCCAGTTGAGCCCGAGCCCGAGGCCCCCCCTTCCCCTCCCCTCCAAAGCCCATGATTGACATGTACAGGCCCGGTCCTCTTGCCTCATGCAGAGTAGACCAATGCTCTTGGGGGCTGCGAACACGCTGCGCGACATGCCAGCGTGCCTATCCACACCCGTCCCTCGCCTGCCCGTGCGCCCTGTGCAGTGCAAATCCCCCCCGGGGAGGGTACCACAAGCTTATCCGCATCTTCGCCTCACGGCCCAGATGGCCAGAAGCAGTAGCGTCCTCTCCCCATCCCCCTCACTCCCCCAGTTGCGCGGTCGAGTCCCTCCGGCACGCCTCCACACGTGCGTTGCTCTCCCGGAGTCCGATTTCTGGGGCATCCTGCTGGACCCCCGCTCCGTCTCGCCTGCCATCTTCTTCCCCCGTTCGAGTGCCCTTGATCATGGAGAGCTTGCACATCCTTGTCGTACGGATACCCAGCAGGTCCTGCAGGTCAAGGTATCCTTACTCTGCGACCTGATCTCGACCAACCCTGCTCCCCCCCCGAGTACGGTGTACTATGTACACAGCTCGTCGCCCCCCTCCCCTACCACCACCCCTGATGGAAGACCGGATTGACTCGTCTGGTCTCTTCCTGTCCGTTATTTATTATGTCGCGTTGGTCGCAGCGCAGCAGCTTCAAACCCCAGTCCTGGGCTTCACTAGCCACTCCTGCCACCTCCACACCAGGGTCCACCACGCGTACCGGGTCCGGCTAGCCTCCCTTCTCATCTGCTGCTACTCCACACTCTTAGGTCGCCCTACAGTCACTTGCTTGCTTCATATTTACCGTGCCATCTCCTTTGATAGTCTCGCTCTCTCACCTTGGTGCTCATCTGAGTCTCCAAGAGTGAGCCCAAGCTCTATCCACCACCACCACATATATTGCCATTACCCATCGGGGGCTAGTCGTCGTCGTCGACTTGTATACATATATCGAAACAGAGGCCCCCTCGACGCCCGGTATTGACATCAGAGAACTTTGCACGGCGATATTTCAAGGCTTGCGATCGACACTGGATGATGCGTGTGAACGACTGGTGAATTCAAGGGAGGAACCCCGGGCTAGACCCCTCAACTTTGATCTGATAGAGGCACTGGTTGTCTTCTGCCCCAACGAATGCCCTACATCACCCTGGGAATGACTGTTCCTTTCGAAGCGACCGGTGTCGCGCCGGCTCCTCCAGGATTACACTCCGTCACAATGTCTCGTCCCCAGGTTGGCATCGAGAGACTGCCTGCTCGGCGCATGAGCAATGAGCCTCGAGAGTCAATGAACTGCAAATCATGCCGCAAGCGCAAGGTATGGAAGATTCGAATCGCTGAAGGTTCCATCAGCGAGAGCTTTTCTGTGACTCGGTCCCAATCAACAGCGACTGATTGTCCTGCCCTGGCTAGATAAAATGCAATCGGCTACGACCATCGTGCGAGGCTTGTCAGGTCTTCCAGTGCCCTTGTGTATATGGTACGTGAACAACAGCGCACGTCGGTGACGGCTAGGAGTTCCCCGTCTAAATTAGGCCTCTGTGGAAGCTTACCATGTCAACTCGCGAGAGCAGATGCTGTACCGAAGAAACGCGGGCCCAAGACAGATGTCCTGGAGGCACTCTTGAAACGGGTAGATGGGCTTGAGGCCAAGTTGAAAAGCAAAAAGGAACAGCCAGGCCAGCCGGCTTCAGAAGCCGTCGCCTCCGCCACGGAAGAGGCATCGTCCTCAGCGGTAGCAGAGTCAGCAACCACCGCAAACCGGAACCGCGTCGAGGATGATGACGCGAAACCTCAACCTGTTGTTGACACAGCACGGACTGTGGATGTAACAGAATCAGCCGTGTACACACCTACTTCGAGCAGGTACGATCCTTTCTAACGCATCCATAGCTGACAATGGGAGTTTGATGGACAACTGACCTTGCCTACTTGGAAACAGTGCTCCATCACCGCCCGGCATTCAACCTGACGCCCTTCTCGACACTTACTTCTCCAGGTTCCATGCAAAACCATTTTATATTCTCGACGAATCGTCCGTTCGACAAAGGCTCCAGTTGAATCAGCTTCCAACGTATCTGGTACACGCCATATACGCCGTTGCAGCCAGGTAAGGGATTCGCAATTCATTTTCGCTCGGTGTGACTAAATCCTTGACAGATACACGCCTCATCCGAGCGGGTACCAGTCCGCAGTGAAGCTGAGCGAGGAATATGCCACACGTGCCCGAATGGAAATCGACCTCGATGAACCGTCAATCGATGCCTTGCAGGCTTGCCTTTTGCTGGTCACTGCCTTCACCGCAGGTGGAAAGGGCAAGAAGGCATATATGCTTCTAAGTACGATCTCCATTTTGCCACCTCTTGTCAGCAGCCACTGACCGATTTAGCCAACGCTGTCGGAATGGCCATGGCACAGGAGCTACATCGAGAAATGGATCCACGAGCAGGCGTCACGCCGGTCGAACGCGAGACTCGAAGGCGGCTTTTCTGGACCTGCTATTTGCTTGACCGATTCATGGCCTGCGGGTCAAAGCGGCCATGTCTGGCTGGCGATAAGACCATTCTGCTTCGTCTACCATGCTGGTCACCGAATCCAGCGGCGCTACCGATCGAGGGAGAGTTCTTCCAGAGTGCGTCCAATCTTCAGTACATGCAGGGCACGGGAAAGAAGTCACAAGGTAGCAGTGGGATGTTGATCGACATCAGCCGGATTCTCGGTATCACAAACCGGTATCTTGCAGCTGGAGGCGTCAAAGGTGACTCACATTTCCCCTGGCACTCGCTCTCCAACCTGTCGAAGATTCGACAAGACCTGGATGTGTGGGCGTCTGGAACTGAGGACGTGTTCTCGAGTCTCGATACCCTCTTCGGGCAGAACGACTCGACAGTACTTGTACTAAGCAAGCTCATCTATCACCTGATTCATTGCCTGATCTATCGCCCTTTTCTCCCGATCGACCTCGCAGAGCTCGCAGGCAATGGTCAGCACCAATCGTGGCAGATCGAGGCTACCAATATGTGCTTCCTGCATGCAAATGCAATCGCCGAACTGGTGGAGCTTGGGAAGCAGACAGCAACCATCGAGTGGCCTGCATTCGTAGGCTACTGCATCTGCACGGCCGGCACTGTTCACATCCACGGCGCACATTATAGCAAGCTTGGTCCTGGTGGAGAGATGAGTGTCTTTAACTCGTCCGCCGAGTTTCTTTCCAGAGAGATGCAGCAACTCAGCGAGCTGCGATATGCTTGGGCCAGCGTGCAACACCAGCGCGAAACACTCCAGAGCATCTTCAACGCGCACACTGAACTGGTCAAGAGCTTTGCAAACATGCGATACTCTCCGGCCTTCCAACTCGAGGATTTCTTTGATCGATACTCAAACATCGGAGGGCCAGGCGGCCAGACCTTTAATTTTGACGCTGCCAATCTCAGCCTATCCGACGTGGTGGTTGATTTTACCACTGACGCCTACACCGGGCACGACTTGTATGCACCGCGCGAACAGGGTGCCGAACGACCAAACCTCAAACGCAAGCCGACCCTTCAAGGAGGCCGACGAAGGGCAGACTCGAAGTCACTGGCCCCGTTGGCCAGCAATGTCAATATGAACGCACCGATACACACGGGCTTACCGACGCCCTCACAGCCCCGACACCCTGCTTTTTCGACACACGGCATGCCAGTCCACCCACCACATCCGTCACCAGCGATGCTCCACAGCCCTGCGTCGATTGCGTCCCACACGGGCCTTCCAGAACATGGACACATGAATGGTATGCAGGACTCCGACGAGATCGCGAATAATGCCGCCATGGCGGCTGCTGCTGCTGCTGGCTTCTCCATCCCACAACATCCTGAACATCCTCCACCCTCGCAGCCCCAAGCCAATCCTTTCAGCCCCCCTTATGCGAGTTTTGGTCATATGCCTAGTTCGACCCCCGGCCCCGCCTCCCCACCGAACAATCAGAACAACACGAGCGGAACATCATATGACCCTATGTTCGGTGGTTTGCCTACTAACGCTTTCTCAAGTCCCGCCGCATGGAATGGCAATGAGGGAACTCCCCGACCAGCAGGGGTTCAGCTGGCACCTAGTCCAGGTGGAATGAGCAATAACGGCAGCACCGGCACTGGGCCTGGTGAGGAGAAAGATCCATTCCTGAGCCTGTTGGAGCAGCTTGCAGAGAACGAGAACGCACGTGGGCCGGGATCCGAGTTCGACTTCTTCTTCGCAGGCACAGCTCCGCAGTGAAAATCCGAGCCTGACCCTCATCTGTACTGAACGGGATAGCTCAAATTTTTCGATTCTACGACGAAGCATCAACAGGACCCTATTTCCTGCCGGAACTTCCATTATTATTTTTTCTTCTGTTCTTCCGACGACCAACGTATTGTCACGCGGCGCTCAAGTTGAATTTGGCTACGGGGCGGCACCAGGTGTTTTAGACGGATGGAAAACTCAAGTGTGAAGGGAATGGGCCGTGTTTATCACGGGAGCCTTGTTTTGTCGTTGTTGGTAGCAGCTGCTCTCAATTGGGATCGATTACAAGAAGTGTGTGTCTACAACTGCGAATGGGTTGAACAGAGCCTGGTAGTGTCTCGGATTCGACTTGTGACGATCGCGTCCCAATCCTTGGAATCATGAGCACAGGTTTGCGGTTGAGAGCGAGAGCGATATTTCGTGCTGCCAGTCTCGCTTGAGATGGACGGCGACGACGACGACGACGATGATGAGGTTTGACGATGCCCATCTATATTGATAGCGACCACGTATACCCATAGGGTCAACAAAATTATGTATCATATTACCTAGTATATAGTATGCCATGAGGCTTCGGATCAACGTTGATACCCTCAGGGGTCACCACTACATACAGCACTGCAAGGCGATCTCAAGCGCATTGGAGATTACACTTTCTTCGCCTGGCCTCTACCTCCCAAGAATCGAAGGACCCATGCCAACAAAACAAGCATCCTTCGTGTTAGCCGGAGCCAGGTCCCAGGGCAGGCACAGGTAGCTCCCCTGTGAGGGTCCTGGGACGGGCTGAAGCCCTCCGTGGCCCTCCAATTTTGGGGGCCGGTCAAGCAACTTCGAAGGAACCGATACACGTACACTACTGTGTACAGCACCTTAGCCTTGGTCCGACGGGCTGGAGGGTCGCAGCCGAGGCTTTTCCGACCTCCACCATGATCATGGGGTATCCTTGCCTACAGGGGTGCCACGACTTTGTCATGCCCGGGCCCTTACCCCAGACAATCAAGACAGGGTAGTTCCCAGCTTTTCCATGGGAGAGCCGCAGGCGGATTCAGCGATGTGACCTGTGGGCTCTCTGCTGGGGAGACGACCTTATAGCCGAGTCTTGCTATTGCTTTGTACCTGTACCTACGAGGTCTTGCCTTGGAAGGGTTTTGCGAACAGACAAGTTTATTTCCTCTCTTGGACACGGAGACGTGATCGAGAGGATTGATTTCCTTGAGATGGTCGCATTGGTGCGCTTGTCTTGTCACAATACGGGGACGCTGGCCCACACGAGAGCCTACTCGGAAGGTTTTTGTGACGGGTGACCGAGAGTGATGAGTGGTGATAAGTGATGCTCGGATGCAGTCGGTCAGTGTACCACTTGACGAAAGTGCCCCGGTGCCGACCCCAGAGTTCAAGCGCAAGCTTTACCGGTAGTTAGTTAGCGGCGTCGGAATTCTCTGGTTCATGCGCTGCATTGCAATCTTTGGTTCGACAGGTTTTAGCCCGAATGGCTCGAATACTTGGATACCACCTCAATGGATGGGCACTGCGCCAGATACATGCATGGCATGCTTGTATGGGAGCCGCGCAGGCATGAGCTGGTCGATACAAAAGTGCGCACACAGCAGCACACAGACCTGCAAACCGCCATCAGCAACATTCCGTCAGATGCACGTCTTCGCCTTTTGGCAGCTCATGCGAGATGAGACGAATTTCTGTTGGGAGCGATGCCCCTGCCATGCCACACCGCAAAGCCCCTGGGCAAAGAAAATTACAACCCCCGGATCCCTGGACGTCGCCCATCACCACTTGCCCACCAGCACCAGTACATACCACCTCCGCCATACCATTCCCTTCCACAATGCTATATTGACCGGCATTCCGTGGCTCTTCCAGCGACCTTATGACGCATGTGTCACCAGCGTCACACTGGACAAGGTTCGACGGGCCGTCTTGACATTCGGATGTGGGTCTCCGGCTGCCCTTCCATACAGTCCAAGTTGGCCGCCGGCCACCAGAGGCCACGCCCGTCCCTTCACGCCAGTGTATTTGATAGATAAATAAGGGGTCCGCTGGTTACCACTTCCTCTTCCAGCGATGGGCCAGGCTCATCATCAGCACCTGGGCAGCCGGACACATCCGGTCGGCCCCTGCTCAATCGCAGGCATAGGTGGGTGCCTACCGAAAGAATCGACCAACTGCGAAGAGGCCAAAGACGACCGGCCGACGTGCGGCGGTCTATGTATGTGTAGTGCATTTGTGTGGTACCCACTGCCAGCCCAGCCAGCCCTGGAGCCCGTCTTCCCGTGTGATATCGCCATCGCAACCCATATCACAGCGTACCTGCGCATCGGGGCGAGGATGTCCCCACATGCCAGGCTCCTTCCTGTCAGCCCAGCGATATGGGCATCAAGACAAAGAGCCAGTTATATATCGTCTGAAGTCACCTATAGTCACCAGTTCCCGGTGGGGAGGAGACACAATGCAAGTGATTATCAGACGATAGACGGAGGATCTCCCTCGGGGATCTGTAAATCTGCCGCCGTTTCAAGTCCACGCTGCGTCTGGAATTTGTATATTGTGGAACCGCTGGCCCGCGGGCTGGTTCGTGGCCAGCTCCATGGAGCCTTGGGCGATGCTGATGGGGAACCGACGAGGGGGGCAGAGTTTCCTGATGTGCCAATCGCAAGTGATATATCGACATAGACTTCCCGATCTCCGCCCCCCCCCCCTACCGCCCAGAGGAAAACCTTATTTATAGTGTACCACTGCTCCTGTCATCCCAATTGGTAGGATGTCGACCCGGTAGCGTACAGTAGTGATGCTGCACAAGGCTTTCTCGACTGCCGAGAAGACAACCCGGCCATCGTCCATCAGCCCCTGGCGGGTGACGTCCAGCGATGAAGCCTGGCCATGAGCATGATACGCGTGCGCGGTCCAGCGGAGCGACGCGTCTATCCCGAGCTGGCGTGTGAGAGATCGTTCCTCGTGTCTGCCTTGCCCACAGTCAAGGGAACCACTCTTCCGGCGACCGTCGTCGGCACCATCATCTTGGAGCCCGCCCCTGCGACAAACGCCTCACCATAATCCCTCCCGGGCTCTCTACGTGAGACCGGCTGCACGGGCGGCAGCCCGGGAGAGCTCTGCAAGCCCCACTCTACGAGGCAGGCGTGCCTGCTTGCTCCGGGACTTCCGGGCGGGAAACGAGTCCCGTCAGGACGATGCGGATTTTCCTTGTGACAGAGGATCACTTCCTCCCCGATGCCGGGATCCCGAGTTGAGTCCAGTCCGGACCGCCTCGTCAAAGGGATCGGCCCATCTGGCGTGAGCGTCTCACGATCCCGGGCTGTTCTAATAATCGAACCATCCTGTAAAGTGTAAGGTGCAGACTGCTGCTGACCCCTGCCATGGCCCTCATGTTCCACGCCGTTAGCTGAACTCTCAGCAGACGACCTGTTCCTGGCGCCGAGCCGCGCCCAGGTCCCCTGTAATCCTGGAGGGTGTTGGCTGACATACCCTGCCGGTTCTATATGCCACCGCTTCTTATCATCACTGCATAAAGTTGTTGAGCCGTTGATTCATCACTACACTAGGGCTTGGGGGGTTTCGTTTACGCGGGCTGTCGAGATTGTCAGTGCGATCTGAGCGCCTGTGTACCTGTTGGGGGCCCGCGCAGGGGTCTACTACAGGGAAGCTGATAGATGGCATATGTGCGAGTTTGTACGACATTGTTTCGTCTGTGTGTTTGGTGACTGTGTCGTAAGGAGTCCAGCAGAGATTCCACAGCTGCCAAGTCTTAATTTCAGCTGTTCACGCTAACCAGAAGGTTGGGGGCTTCCAAGGTTAGTCAAGAGTACTGTTATCGGCATCGTATGTTTTTTTTATTTAAACGCTGGGTCTTGAGCGTTTACGACTGTATGAAGGCGATGTGCATGGCTACGGCTGTATATGGAATAGAGACGGAACCAGTTAGCCAAGAGTCCAAAGATGAGGCGGGCACTGTTCGCTGGTTTTGTGCTGTCCCGAAACTGCTTTGTGTAACTGTAGAAGCAATGGGGCAGCCTTCATGATGCGTCCTCTGGTCAGCGCTAGCTTCTTGTTCGTTGCTCTCTACCCTATGGACACAGCTTGAACATCAGGCGTGCCTTTGATGATTCCGGTAACCAAGGCTTTATCTAATTATGGAAATTTAGCAGCAGACGATATCAATAGGTTTTGTAGCATACTTGATCTACCCAGGTAGTTCAAGTGTGTGGCCGTTGGGCAAGATCTACGAATAGAATTACATTGGACATTCAGAGTCAATCTGGTGATTGTATTGCTGCTGTCATTTTGCTTTCAAATAAGGTGGAACTCTGCTGCAGTCAGTGTTTTATCGCCTGTTGGCTAGGAAGCCCCACAGGCAATTTGACTCGAGTCTGTCTCGAAAGCTGATGTGTGCTTGTGAGTAATTAGTTTTGTTATTAATCCTCATACATACGAAACGCGTATGCAGTACTTTCGTACATTGGTAACGCTCAAAAACCCCGCATTTAAATGAGGAGAAACGCTGATAGCAGTGAAAAACCACACCGTCAGTCTGGGGCACATGTTCAAAGCCTCGTGACAGCCGCGCAGACAAGGCTAGCGAGAATCGCTTCTGACGGCGCCGTGGACTAGAATATTCTGACGAGCTAGAATGAAATGATCTCAATCGAATAATTCGTGTACATACCCTAGGATAGAGGAAAATTCCCCGCATCAGCATCATAATCGCCTTAATGCGAATTTACCTGTATAGCTTATGGTGGATTCGCAGTGTTGGAAACCACATCGCGGACATCAAACGGCGTGCTCTATACAAATGAGTCTATCCTGGGTGGCTTCAAGAGTTCTACCACCTAGATCTATCTACCTATGGGGATACTCGTCTTGATAACCATAGATGAAGTCAGCTATATTATCGTGTAGTCATCGAAAAGGAAATAGACTGGCAGATGACAGTCCACCTAGACACTTGACACCCGTTGTTTCCGCTACCCTGATTTAATGTTTACACCCAAATTATCGATTACATTTCGCAGTAGGCTACCACACAGGTTTGGAAACATCAATATTGCGCAGCTAGTAAGCTAGAGGATCATCTTCCTGTATTGCTCTCGCTCGCTTAAGAGCCATTGTACGGGAGAACTTGAGTGACAAGACGTTCAGGGAACATATTCAGCTTACATTATTTGTAAATTTGGATGATATTCATGCTATTATCGAGGGAGACGGCATGCTGAGGCACTACATGGATATGTAATACTATAATATCCCGAGTCACATAGCATTTCCATTGCCCGTTGATTTTCTCCTGCACTTTGTGTGTAAATGGAAAAATTTCATTTTGCTCTCTTCCAGTGTATGGGCCCAGAAACATAGCATCGGGAACAGAATTATGGTAGGCTGACCTGTCTGGAATCTGTATGCGTTTGATGTTACTTTGTACCTCACAATCGTTGTGTGCGACTGGAACATAGCTGAATATAACTGGCTTCTTCCACGGGGCGAGACTTCAAGCTGGGCTTAAAACTAGATTCAAGGGTTAATTATATGTGTTTCTACGTAAGTGTAGCGATCGATTGCCTGACCCAGCCTGGCAGTACAAGGCTATACAGTTCCTCGCTTACCCATACAGGGCACTTATCTGGGAAATTGTTAATGTCAAGGTGACATGACCGATGGGGTACCGGCGGGACACAAGACACGGACACGACGGCATTGCTGGGATACAGACACTGGGAAATGACCCGCTTTGGGGAAAAGGGAGCCAAAAAGACCTGGACAAGTGCTGCTTGGTTTCCAGCTTGGCAGTAAACGACGACCTGATGCGAGGACGTGTTTCTCATCATCCATGGCGTCCGTCCCGCAACATCAGACAATGGCGGCCTGGATCTGGTTCATCTAGGGACAATCATTTTGACGACGATCTGGGCCTGGCTAAAAGAGACGTATTCACTTGCGCACAAGGTGAGTTGAGCTAGATACCCGCAAAGGCAGAGGAAGAGTCCACCATATTCTATGTGCGTATCCGGGGTCTTCCGGATACCGCAACTCGGTTGATGCCGATGAGAATGTGGATGTTGCCCGGCTTTGCGGTCGACAAGTCAAATATCAGCGCCCAACTCGAGCCTGCTCACCAGCACATGCTAAAAAGAAATACGATTCAGTCACGATGGCAGGACGGCTGTGTAGCCCGAAGTTGAGGCGTGAGCCTGAGTGGCACAGTCTAATAGTAGGCCCCCAAATATAGATCTATGGGCGGTGGGCTCCGCTGTCAGCTGGTGCCAGCCCCCCAGGCGTTATTGACCACCAATGCAGCCGAATTGGGTTGACAGCGATTACTTGGTTGGCCTGAGGTCAGACAGAAGGAAATGAGAGGTGGCCCCGGATTCAAGAGTGTAAGATCATAGATGTGTGTTGGATTCTGACTGCATCCACAGCGAGCTGTGAAACGTGCCAGTAGGACGATAGACACGCCTGCCTGTGGGAGACCACCAAGGGTGCCCGGAATACCATGCCTTGGTGCCGCAGACTGGCAGTCCTCGCATAGTATGATGTGTGGTGGGTAGTGTGACAGCCTCGAGACCTTCTCATGCCGTGTGATACGAGACGTGTGGAGTCCTCGCCCTGCATGTCCCTTACCGAGTTGCTCTGTAGCTTCAACAGTGGGCATGACTAGGCCACTCACGTAACGAGAGCCGCCGGCCCAAGGTTGTCGCTCGCACTGGCACCGACCGGTCTATTACAGATGTAGGGCCAGTAGATTTCCTGGCCCTCTGTATGTGTGTAGTCCGCACAAAAGGATCCATACATTCATCGTCCGGACTTGTCAGTTTTGTGATTGGAGGTTTGCGGGTGTGATCGGGCCCACCCCGGATCTCGGACGACGTGTCTGGACGCCGATAGCTTTGGCGACGTTAGCTAAAGTGGGCATTTTAGCAGATGCAGGTAACCGCGCAGAAAATTTTCAGAGCCAACGAAAATAAGACACTACGCTCTTCGAGGCTGAGACGATGCAGGTTGCAGATGGACTTCTCACACTCTGCCTGTTGCTTGCTTGCTTACTCAGGCTGTGCTTAACACTGCGACAGGCTTGGTAGTGCATCGATTGGGGGAAGTCCCAATGTCTGGCCGTCGGCGGAGCGAAAACGGCCTTTACCCTGCTGCGTTGTTGTTGTTGTTGTTGTTGTCGTGGACGCATGGTTGGTCGATGGACACATGCCCTTGGCCTCGAGCAGGACCAGAGGGAAGCGGAAGTCCCAAGCGACGGGCGGGGCGTCGGCGCGGCGAGATGGTGGATCATGTGCGGATAGTCTAGCCTGCTTTGAGGTGTGGGTTCCACCACCTCGAAGGCGTGGAGGAGAGCTCTTTCGAGCATGTGCCAGCTCATCAGCAGGCGTCGATTCAGGAGAGGAGGATGCGGCAGGGCGTGGTGCCATTGGGCTGTGGCGGGTAGCTTTTTCCCTCACCGCTGGGAGGGCCATTCAACCATGCATGAAGGCGGCATGCAGCTCCAAGGGTGATGATGCGATGCGGCGAGCCATGGGCTTACGGAAGAGAGCCGTATTTGGCGGGTAATAAATGCATTTTTATTTGTGCTCGACTGATGTGAAGTTGGAAAGCCCAGAGGTTTTAGCAGGCCTAGCATGCATGTATTCATCATACGTTGAGTTGCATTGCCATGACCGTCTGTGGGCAGCCTGAGAGCAGTTCGAGATGGGGTTTCTCCTGCAGGGTCCAAAGTGGAAGGTTTGTTCAACATGGCTCGGCAAAGACTGGCAGGGGTGGCTCGGATCAGGACGAGGCCTGCGACAAGATTATGTACGCCATTTGCTGTGCAGTCCAGAACCAGACTAATTCTTCCCAGCCATGTCGGGCGTCTGTGTGGGCCTTGGCACGCCGTCTCTGCCCTCTAGGTCCTAGTGTACCCAGGGGGGTTTTAAGTTCCCTAGTAGATAAAAAAGACAAAAAGCCTCAATTGGCAATGCGGGGTCAAACGGACGATGACGTCGCCGGGGACCTGAAAGATTACGATCAGCAACTGTGACCAGCCTGTCAAGGTTGCCTCGGTGCTGCACCTTGCTGTGGGCGGTACAAGTACGGTGGTACAAGTACGGTGGTACAAGTACGGTGGTACAAGTACGGTGGTACAAGTACGGTGGACAGGCAGACTGACTGGCAGGGCCGGCAGACAGAACTGTACCTGGGTAGGTACCTGGGTAGGTACCTAGGTGCTGCGTTAACGCCGAGCGAGCGAGCAAAGTACTCTTGTACCCAACCCGCTAGCCCTCGCGTACTCGAGAGAGGGCGAGCCGGCCCAGCGCCCATTGTTTCGCTCTTGCCTCTGTGGTGCCCGTGCTTGAAATCCGGGGTAACAAGAGCAAACACCAACCGGCTTGTGAGCCCTGCCAGGCCGCCAGGCCTGCCCAAAACAACATTTGAAGTGAACAAGCTGTCTAGTCGCCCCGCCCCACTTGCTCGGCTCAAGAGACTGGGAACGAGGACATTTACACAGCACATCCTGGCTGGCGATCGACGCCGGTGGATGTCATGGCCCGGGTCACTCTCAGTCTGTCAGTCTTCAGACAGCCACGACAATCTCACTGATCGAGGGCCGATCTGCTGCAACAGTCAGTGTTCACCTCGCAGGGCTCCCGTCGGGTCGCAGCCAATGCCAAGCTTTCCCGGCCACCTGGGTCTGGGACAGGCACAGGTGCACAGGTGCGGTGGTACAGCCATCCTGCCATCCTGCCATCATCGACATCGATTCGGTTCCATCGGCTGCAGTCAGTCGGACAACGGCGTAGTAGTCCCGCAGCCTCTTCTTGTCAAGCAGTGAGTGCACACCCCTTTCTCGGTGGAGGCATTATCTTTCCTCTCCCCCATCCTTATTCTCTCGTCTCTGCTCCTCCTCCTCCTCCTCCTCCTCCTCCTACACGTCCATGTCTGCCCGCTCCCTCTTCCTGGGGCAACATCCGCCACTGCAGAGCACTCACCATCCCAGGATCGATCAAACTCAATTCTACTTCTGTCCGTTTTGGTCCGCCTCGGTCTGCTTTCGTCCCTTCTCGCTCCTTTCCGCCCGACTTTCTTCGATCGGCTAGTCCTCTAGTCCTCCGCCGATTCATGCATCCATCCTGGTCCTAAAATCCCTCTCCCCTCCCGGCCAGGCTGGCTGGCTGGATCGCAAGCCTGCTGGGCCCTTGCTGCGCTCACTTTCGCCCGGCAACCTTCACCGAATTGAAGTGGGGAAGGTGCTGAAGAAACTAGCTCCGGCGGCCCCGCCCCTCTAGGGTCGCTCGTGGACGTCTCGTTCTCAAGCCCGTACAGACAGCACACACGCACACCACACACAGCCCATGAACGCCTCTGCACCGCCTGCTCTCCTATATCCTATATACATCTGCGTGAAACCAATCTGTCCGTGCCAGCCCTTGGTCTCTCCCCCAACCAGACACACGGCCGCACCTCTGCGCGCTGACACGACCCCGGATTCTGCTGTCTGCGCAGTTCCCCGGCTGCCGGCATTGAGGATCGACTGACTCCTGTCTTAGCGCCGCCGTCACAATGAGCTTTGTCCGATATTAAACCAAGTCCATTGTATAGCAAAACAGACGAAATTGCGCCTGGGCCCGCTCATCACCGTTGACGACAAAAATAGCTTGCCCGCCTACCTGACAGACCCGTCGTCGCACGTGGCCACCGCATCCCGCCCACCAGAACAACACCACCGCCAGTCTGCTGAATCCGGTCATCTTGCGCCCCAAAGGCCCCCGCCGCCAGCAACATCTCGAGCCGAAAAGAGTACCGGCCTCAGCCTCATATTCTTATTCCATCAGGTCGCGGCGCCTATCCACGGCGCACGGAGCCTGCTGCCCCTCATCATCACCGTCGCCTTCCAGCCTCACCTGATGCGCCCGAAATCTCAACCATGGCGCTTTCGCTCAAATTATCGCATTAGGGCCCCATCGTATCTACGCAGACCTCCATAGTCGGCTTCTGCGCCTTGGTCCTTCACAATGTCTGATATGGCCGTTTCGGCGGACCATATCCCCGATCGAGGTCCCGCCGTCTTCGCCGTCACCACAGCCACCTTGGTGGTCGGCACCGCATTCTTCATCGCCAGGCTCTTCTGTCGATCTCTCATCGTCAAGCGCGTCAGCTGGGACGACTATTTCATTATCGGCGCGTGGTTCCTGGCCGTCGGCCTCAGCACCACCATCGATATTGGCACGAGCAAGGGGTTGGGGAGGCACGATGCGAACATCGCCAATGAAGACAGACTTCCGCTTAGGAAAACGGAATATGTCTTCTCTGTGCTCTACGTGAGGCACACCCGCTTAGATGTACCACCTGAGGCCTTTCGGCTGACACTGTATAGAACCCTGCGCTCATGGCGCTGAAGACCAGTATCCTGATCTTCTACTTGCGTCTCTCCAAAAACACACAGCAGATCCTTCGCATCGCGTCATGGGTTGTACTTGGCATTGTCAACATCGCTGGTGTTGTGCTCACCTTCTTGAACATCTTTCAGTGCAACCCCGTGATAGCCGCCTTCAGCCTGTATAGGTACCAGGCTCAGTGCATACCCCTACTCACCGAGTTTATCTGTTCCGCCCCGGTAAACATTGTCACCGACCTCGCGATCTTGGCCCTCCCGATCCCTGTTCTCACGGGAATGAGGTTGCCTAAGCGGCAGAAGTACATCTTAGTTTTCACCTTCTCACTCGGTATCTTCGTCACTATCGTGGATGTCGTCCGCATCTACTACCTCCAACAGGCCATATCTTTCGTCCCGACGGCACCGTCGAACGATCCCGACGCCTTATTCGGCGACAGCCCCGAATTCGCCTGGAACGCGTCCCTGTCGTTGATGTGGTCGGCGGTAGAGGTCAACGTTGGAATGATATGCGCCTGCATACCAACGCTGAAACCCTTGATCCTCAAGATATTGCCCTCAGTACTCTTCGACCCAGATGGGACACACGATTCGAGCCTGTCTACGTATGCTACCGACACGCAAGACAAGGAACCGAGCGGAAGCCAGAATGCCTCTGGACCTGCCGAACCTGGCGAGGGCCCCGAAACATTGGCAGTACCTGCTCAAGCACAGCAGCAAGACTCCTCTGCAGAACAGATCTCCGCCCTCGATTTCCTGACGACACCGGATATGGTGAATGCCGCTCCAAACTCTGCTCCACAGCAGCCCTTCTCTCCGGTGACGAGAAGCACCTGGATGTCCGGGAGGTCGCGAAATGACAACGCTGTCTATTTCGGATTTGTCAACATGAGACGACCCAAGAGTATGATCAAGACCGCTCCGGCTGAATCCTTGCGGTACTGTGTGGTTGTCACCATCCTGTTTCTCCTTTGGGGATTCTCTTACGGGCTTTTGAACACGCTCAACAATGTGATTGCCACCATTTCCGACATGAGCACAGCTGAGACGCTGGGACTGACCAGCGCGTATTTTGGCGGAGGCTACTTTTTCGGACCTTTGGTTGTAGGAGAATGGGTCCTCCGTCACGACGAACACGCACGATTCCACAGGAATCGACGCAGACACAAGCATCGTGATGCAGTCGGTGGCTTCAAGGCCACGTTCATCTTGGGACTTTGCATATATGGCATCGGAACGATTATGTTTTGGCCATGCGCCGTTCTAACCTCGTTTCCCGGCTTCATGATAAGCAATTTTGTTGTTGGCTTTGGTCTAGGTGTTCTTGAGACGGCAGCAAATCCGTTCATTATTCTCTGCGGGCCTCAACAATATGCCGAGACTCGGATCCTTATAGCCCAGGGCTTCCAAGGCGTTGCAAGTGTCATAAGTGGACTGCTGGCACAGAAGGTCTTCTTCGACGACATCGCCGATAGCGAAGGCAGGAGGACCAGTTTGGAGTTGATCGACGTGCAGTGGACGTATCTGGCCATTACTCTCTCCTGTGTAGCATTGGCCCTATTCTTCTACTATATGCCACTCCCCGAGGTCACTGATGCCGAATTGGGCCGAGCTGCGGAGCGCTTGCCCGTGGACGCGAAGAAACGGACCGTTGGAGGCCTACAACTGAGGACTTTGTGCATCATCTTCGCTGTGATGGCACAGTGGTTCTATGTCGCAGCGCAGGAGTCCATGTCCATCTTCTTTGACGACCTAATGACTTCCATGTTACCAGGCCCATCGGATGCTGACCAACCCCCGGGCCTCATCCTTTCAGTATCCGATTACCTTCTCATCGCCCACACCGCATTTACCATCTCTCGCTTCAACTCGGCTCATCTCGCGTGGCTGTCGGTGAAGCACCCACAAAGCCGACTCGTACCAACCCCCCGCACCCAGCTTACCATCTTTTCTGCGCTATCTATTGTCTTCGCACTCATCTGTGTTGTGCTGCGACCCGCGAACCCAAATTATATCGCGATACCTGCAATTCTCTTCTTTTTCGTCGAGGGACCCATCTGGCCTCTAATATTCGCAATGGGTCTTCGTGGGCAAGGCAATCGCACTAAGCGCGCATCAGCGTGGCTTACCATGGGTGCAAGTGGACCAGCGTTCTGGCCATTTGTCATGTATGGCATTATGAGCAACAACGGCGTGTCTGTGCAGCTTGCATTCATAGTGATCGTCATTCTGCTTCTTTTCACACTCGCATATCCAGTCTTCTTGACAATACAGAGAGACGCGAAAGAACTAGTCGACCCAAAAATACATCTTGGCCGGCGTGCTAGTGCAGGCGGTGGAATGGGCGGAGGAGAACACCCGGAGAGTGGACACAGTACAAGGGACCCCAGCGCCAACATGGACGAGATGCTCCGGCACAGGAGGATGAGCAACGCCACTACTAGTTCTTACTACAGGGATAGTGGGCCGCTTGCCTACGTTGTGGGCAAGATCCACGATTTCAATGAGAAACGAAGGGAGAAGAAGAGACAGGGCTCGTCAACAACAACGAGCTCGTCACCGATGTGGGAGCATTTTGAGCTACGTCGGGAGAGCGACGTGGACCAGTCTGGAAACGGTCAGGGACAAAGGGGAAACAGGACACCAACGATACCCGAGGAGCAGTGATCTAGCGATGCCATTGGACATAGCATCGCCCGTCTTGCTTTCTCATCCATCTATGTTTCTTACGATTTGATTTTACCAACGTACTTTTTCTATTGGCGGCATGTCTGGTTAAGGGTTGGTAAATCTGCATACAAGCGTTTGAGCCTGTTTGATCAATAATGACCTCGTGCTGCTGTACATTCGAAGACCGCTTTTGCGCGGTGTATATAATCCATCTTTGACAGTCGACGGTCCTGGTTTGAAGCCAACATGCAGTGATCCTGATACCTTTACACCTTCTGAAGTGGCTTACTGTTCAAGTAATTTGGATCCTCAGTCTCACGTTGAGAACCAAGTTTGGAGCACTCAGTTGTGCAGTAACTACACGCGATGGTACAGTTCACACCTCAAGACTCCTTGGGATCTTAGGCTCTGTTCTTTTTGTTAAGTTTCGAATTAGTGAAAGGGCAATCTTATCTGCCGAACCAGTAGATGGCTTGCATCAATTGGTTTAAACAGCAGTTCCTTATGATTATAAGGTCGGAGAAGATGCTAACGTGAAAACATACCTTGTAAAGCTTACCGCAATGACCCAACGAGACAATGTGTTACTTGAGATTTTTTTTCAATGGGAATTCGG
>JUJX01000190.1:77468-99945 GCA_000800745.1 Diaporthe longicolla | reverse complement strand
CTAATACTATCTACTAGTAATAAGTATATCTATATAGTTTAGTTCTTTAGCCTAGCTTACTACTAGCTTACTTAGCTTACTATACTCCTCTAGTAATCTAAAGTAATCTATAATATTAACTTACTAGGCTTACTACTAAAGCTTAGTAATCCTTAATAATCTATAATATTAGCTTACTAAGCTTACTACTAAAGCTTAGTAATCCTTAGTAATCTATAATATTAGCTTACTAGGCTTACTACTAAAGCTTAGTAATTCTTAGTAATCTAACTTAGGTAAGCTATCTATATAACTATAGCTAGGTTCCTTATACTATTTAGCTAGCTAGTATACTAGCCTTTAGTAGAGTTCTATTCTAGATAAAACTAACTATTATTCCTATTTCTATTAGGGTTATAACATTATTCCCCTCCTCTATACTTCTTTATCCTTAAAGATTTCTAGTAAGTTCCTTTCCCTATATTATTTATTTAACTAAGTCCTTATTTTTTCTTTATAGTAATTTTCTTTATACTAATAATATATTAGAATATATTTCTAAGCCTTATACTTTATATAAGATAGAGTAATATTAAGTACTTACTTTATTAATTAATAAGATAGGTTTTAAAGCTATACTATATTCTTTATATAGTAAGTAAGGGTAGTCTTATAAAATAGCTAAAAGTTATTCTTATTATATAGCTTATATCTACTATAGTTAATCTTATAATAGTTCTAGTTTATCTCTAAACTCTAGTTTATATTTCCCTTATTCCTTTTAATATTATTTTTAACTTACTTTATTAGTATAATACCTTATAGATAAAAAGTATTATATTAAGTAGGAAGAAAAGGCTATAGAGGGTAAGCTAATACTAGTCTAAAAACAGCTATAGGCTACTTAGGACTCCTTATCTTAGTATTAGTAGAAGCTAAATAAAAGATTAGTCTATTTAGAGTATCTAAAATAGTAGTATTATAAGGTAGCTTCTTAGAATTAGGATATAATCTATTAAGAGTTCTAATCTTTAAATAAATTAAAGGCTATAAAGAAGGTAGAAAAGGTTAAAATTAATTATTCTATAGCTAAAGTATCTAAGTCTACTTTATTAGCTTATACTAGTAGAGCTTTTAAGGTAGTTAACTAGGGCTTTATAGTAGAGAGTACTAATATAGATTTTTCTTTATAGTTACTTACTAGTATTCCTAAAGTACCTATTAGTAGTTTATTAGGTTCTTAAAAGGTTCCTATATATTATCCTTATTATTATAGCCTTTCTATTTAACTAGGTATTTAGTATTAGTATTATATATCCTAGAATTTAAAATTCTTTTAACTTCCTATTCTTTTTTATTATTATTAAGTTTAACTTATATTTTAAGTTATATACTAGCTAGTACTAGTTTTAAAAGTAATATATAGAAAACTAAATAGATTTATATTTTTATTAGTAGTAAGAGTTTAAAGTTAGTATTTAAGAGTTTTTCTAAAATTTAAAATAGTCTAATCTTTTTATAGTCTAGTTTATTATTAAATTACTTAATTTTAATATTCTTATAGAGTAGATAGACTTTATCTCCCTCCTTTAAAGTTAGTCCCTTTAACCTTTTTCTATTAGTATAGGTTATTATTTATTCTTATATAAAGAGTAGTTCTTACTAAAGCTCTTTTTATAAGTTCTAAATCTTAGTTACCTATTCTATTACTAATTATACTTCCTAACTAAGGATTAGTTCTCTATAGGCTTCTAGTTTATAGCTATAGTTTATATAGAAGAGTAATACCTTTATTATTTCTATATCTATACTATTATAGGTAAACTATACTATAAATAATAACTATACCTAATTATCCTATTTATAGTTAATATAACTATAAAGATACTATTTTAGAATTTAGTTTAATCTTTTAATTTATTTATCTATTTATAAGTAGAAAGCTATTAAAAGCTTTAATTTTAAACTAAGTTATTTTATAAGTAATTACTAGAAGTTTAAAGTAAATACTATTCCCTTATCTAAAATAATTTCTTATAGTATTCTATAGTTACTAATAATTATCTATAGAAAGATATATATAAGTTTATCTATATTACTAGCTTCCTTATAGGGAATAAAGTATATATACTTTATAAATCTATCTATAATAACTAAAATACTATTATATCTAGCTCCTATTATAGGTTCTTTTAAGTTTAGTAGTTTAATAATAAAGTTAAGGCTAATTAATTACTATAGTCTATTAAGTATTAGTAGAGGCTATAGTAGGTTATAGGGCTTATACTTAGTAGTCTTACTTTTATAGTATATATTATAATTCTAGATAACTATTTAGACTTCTTCCTTAACTTTAAGGAAATAGTAGTATTACCTAACTTATTTTATAGTTACTATAATTCCTTAGTATCTATAGACTAATACCTTATAAATCCTTTATATAAGTTTTTCTTATAGTTCCTTAAATATAAAAAGCTATTTTCCTTAGTAATATATACCTTTATCCTCTATTAGTTATTCTTTAAGCTTATTAGGGAGCTTCTAATAAGCTATTCTAAGTTTAGTCTCCTATTCTAGGTTAACTTTAGTATAGAATACTACTACTAGTTATTAGTACTCTTAGAGTAGTAGGTCTCCTTTAAAGATAGTTTAAAAGATACTTTATATCTCTAGAAGTATATCCTATAGATAATCTAACTACCTACTAAGAGTATCTACTCTACTATTTTCTAATCCTTATCTATAGATAATTTAGATATTAAATTATAATAGAAACTCTATCTATCTAATCTAGTATTTATTAAGTTCTTTAATAGTAGTAAAGCTAGCTAAGTTCTTATAGTTAATAAATACTTATACTTAGTATTTTATACTAATAAGGTAGTATTACTATTCCTTAAATACTTTAATAATTACTATTAGTTCCTTATTAAATATAGTATAGTTAATTTCTAGTTTACTAAATTTCTTTAAAAAGAAAGTAATAGGGTATAGCTTTTCTTAAATATTATATTATCCTAACTATCCTTCTATTATATAGTTAGAGATATCTATTTTAACTTTATATTCTTTATTTAGGTTTACTTTAACTAGGATTAGTTCTAAAATAACTCTTTACCTAAATTCTTTAAAAACCTTCTATACTTTATTATTCTACTAAAAATAAATAGTATTCTTAATAAGGTTAGTTAGAGGAATTATAATTTTTAAATAGTCCTTAATAAACTATTAATAGAAATTAATAAATCTAAAGAATCCTTTAACTTCCTTAATATTAGTTAGTACTAGCTATTCTTTAATAATAATAATCTTAAATTTCTATATTTTAATTTCTCTAAGTTAAATTATATATCTAAGGTAGTTAACCTTTTTAGTATAGAATATACTTTTTTCTAGTTTAACTAAAAGTTTTATATTCTAGAGTTTCTATAGAACCTTATATATATATTCCTTATAATTATTAAGTATCTTTAAGTAGATAAGAATATTATCTAGGTATATAATAATAAAAATATCTAAGTATTCTCTAAAGATATAATTAATTATAGCTTAGAATATTACTAATATATTAGTTAGCTTAAATAATATAACTATATATTTAAAATATCTATAGTATATTTAGAATACTATTTTCCATTCTTTACCCTTCTTTATTCTAATTAAGTTATAAGCTTCTTTAAAGTCTAGAGCTATAAACTACTAGGCTCCTTATAGTTAGTCCTTAAGTTCTTATATTAAAGATAGTAAGTAGTAGTTTTTAATAGTAATATTATTTAGTTATTAATAATCTATATAAAGTTATAGCTTCTTATTTTTCTTAGGTATAAAGAGGATAGGGTATTTAGCTAAGGATATTAATAGTTAAATATAACCTTTTACTAGGTTTTTATTAAGATACTCCCTAAATATTTTTAATTAAATTTTATTAAATCTATAAATCTTTATAAATTTTAGTACTATTCCTTTTTTAAAAGATATTTTATAATCCTAATTATTATATTTAGATAGTCTAATATTAAATATAGCTATAAATAGCTTAGTATACTTATAGTATTCTTAAAATATAAATTCTTAAGAATCCTTCTCTACTACCTTAGCTTTCTATAGGTAGGCTATAAATCTTTAAAGGATTAGCTTAACTTATTTAGTAAAGCTAATTCTATATACCTTTATTACTTATTATAAGGTTCCTACTAATAAGGTAACCTAAACTATAAGTATTATCTTTTATACTTATTATACCTATCTAAGTCCTTCTTAAATCTCTTTAATTTATTCTTATACTACTAGTATAAGTTATTATTTTCTATTATTAGTCTAAGGTAGACTACTATTATCTAGATACTTTTTAGTATATAGAGGGTTTAAGGTATTAGTCTATTATAGAGTACCCTTTTACTACCTTATTAACTTATATATAGGTCTTATTAGGACCTACTTAAAGGCTAAGTTCTTCTCTCCTCCTTAAAAGGTAGTTACTAGGCTTATTTAAGTATATATTTTCTAAGTACTATCTTTAGGGACTAAGCTTTACTTATTCTTATAATATATAATTATTCCTTCTATTAAGCTAATAGAGTTAGCCTAGTAGATCTAGTTAATAGTCTAATCTATCTAAAGGTTATTCTTTCTTAACTAAAGGATTCTTAAGATTAACTAATAATCTACTATCTTAGTAATATCTAAGGTAAGTTACTTAATATAGTTAGATATCTATAGTAGAAGATAATTAGTCTCTATATTAATAATACCTTATCTATAAGTAACTTCTATTCTATTAACTATATTAAGTCTATAGAGTTCTACCTTCTTATACTAAGGGATTTAGTATCTATTAACTATTTATAGAGAAATAAAGTTTCCCTAAGCACTACTATTAATAAGTACCTTATATTTATAGATTCTAATTTCTACCTTTACTTTTAAATATTAGTAATCTTCCTTATTTATTATATATAAGTACTTTATATTAATAGTTCCTACTATCTAAGGTTTTATAAATAGTATTACTTATTTTTTAAGTATTTATTTAAAAGATAGTAAATTTATTTAATATTATCTCTAATAATATCTTAGGATTACTATAGGCTCTTTATAAGCTTATTAATGCTTTCTTATTATATTATAGGTTATATTAAGCTAAAAATCTATCCTTACTATTATAGTTAATACTATTCTTTAAGTTTATTATCTATATAGACTTAGTATAACTTATTAATATAGGTTCTCTATTCTTTAAGGTATTATAGGTATTCTAGAGGTATTTATAAGTTAAGGTAGAACTTAATATATTCTATAATCTTATACTATTATCCTAGAATCTAGCTTTTAAGGTTATCCTTTTTATAAATAGTCTTAATATCCTATCCCTACTATCTTTAAAGGAATTAGTTATAGAATACCTTCTTCTATATATAAATTTTATATCTATTATAGATATATAAGGTTTAGAAGATACCTATATATAATAAGTGTAATAGGTAGGACCTTTCTATATCTCCTAGTATCTTTATCTCTTTCTTTAGGTACTATATAGTTAGTATAAAGATTCTTCCTACTATAGCTACTATAGTAATATTAGTTTATAGGGCTAATAAAGGGGTATAGTCTAGGTAAGCTTATAGTTTCTCTTACTAGGCTTAAGATATAAGTATATTCTTTAGGTTATTTCCTATTAGTTTAGGTTTTAGTAGTAGGAGCGCTTCTTACTCTCCTACTACTAGTATATATAACTTCTATAGCTTTTAAAGAAACTAATAAGCTCCCTTTTTATCTAATAGATATATAAAGTAATAGTTATTAAAGTAGTTTATTTAGCTAGTTTATATATATAGTTTTATAGTAATACTATAGGCTATACTTATTAGTATAGGCTACTAATCCTACTTATTATCTTTATATATTTTATAGCTTTTCTTCTTATACTAGGTAAAGTATAGTTTATTATAACTAGATCCTTCTAAGACTTTAGTATAAGCTTATACTATATAGCTTTAGTCTACCCTAAATAAAACTTACCTATCTATTAGATATCTACCTAGATCCTATTTATAGCTTATCTATTAGTTATTAGGATCCTATTCTAAATAAACCTAATACTAGTTATATATTACTATATTATAGATATAGTAAAGGGTTTTAATCTCTTACTATTTTTTAGATTAGATAGGATTATTCTTAAGATATATAGTAATATTAGCTTATCTAGAGTTATTAGGTATAGGCTTCTAATCCTTTCTCTTTTTACTTTAGTATTCTTAAATATAGTATCCCTTTTTACTATAGTTAAAATATTTAATATCCTTTTTATCTTTCTTATCTTATTATTAAGTAGTATTAAGCTTTATAGATTCTAAATATTATCTTTACTAGATTAAGTTATTATAGTTATATCTTTTTCTAATATTAGGTTTATTCTACTAATTATTATACTAGAACTACCTAAAGGTATTTTTATATTTCTCCTAGTATCTTTTAAAAAGCCTATTATTAAGTTTAATAGCTAGTTTAATATACTATAAGAAGTTATTAGGTCTATTATATCTAACTAATTTATCCTTTACTTCTTTCTTTAGTCCTTTATAGAATATAAAGATTTTAGTATTATCTATAGAGTTAATATATATATAGATTCTTTAGAACTCTACTATATAGGCTAAAGCTAGATCTCTTTATTTTAAATATAAGAGTTCTTTTTTAGCTTATTATTCCTTATCTAAATCCTAAAATAGAGTCTTTAGAGCTTCTTTATAGTTTTTATACTTACTAAAGATCTTTTAAGTTTTATCTTTATATTTCTTAAATACTTCTAAGATAATAAAGTCTATAAGGTAGGGTTTAAACTATACTAGGGCTCTTCCTTTAAAGAATAAAGCTATATATATAACTCTTTTTCTATTTAGCTAAGTATCTATATAGTTAAATTATTAGTAAGTCTATACCTATATTAAGTATACTTAGAGCTAACCTAAGGTTCTATTATATAAGGTTAGGTTATTTAGCTTAATATTTTCCTTAGTTATAATAGGGGTATTAATAATAGCTATAGTAGCTCTAAGGGTAGTAACTTTTTATTTAAGTTATTCTATTTCCTTATTTTATTATACCTACCTATTAACTATAATATAAAGTTATTAGACTTTAGTAATTAGCTTTTAAAGTTATTTAAAGGTTAATCCCTAAATATTGTTGTTTTAGCTACTATTTAGGGTACTTCTTCTATTATTATTACTTATAGTAGTATCTATTTCCTATATAAGGTTGTGTTAAAGGGGGCTATTATTAAGTTTAAATATTATATAAGTTATAAAGGGATCTATATATAATATTACTTAAAGTTTATATAGTAATATATAAATAAGAGTAGTTAAAATATAATAATTAAAGCTTCCTAAGTTCTATAAACTAAGAGATTAAAGAGTTTATATTTAAAATATATAATAAGGTAGTAGTTAAGTAATATTCTAAATAGTATAATAATTACTAGCTAGTAAGAGCTATTTAAAAAGAATACTTAGATACTTAGATTAACTACTAAAGAGCTATCTTATCCTAATACTATTTACTAGTAATAAGTATATCTATATAGTCTAGTTCTTTAGCCTAGCTTACTACTAGCTTACTTAATTTACTACACTCCTTTAGTAATCTAGAGTAATCTATAATATTAGCTTACTAGGCTTACTACTAAAGCCTAGTAATCCTTAATAATCTATAATATTAACTTACTAGGCTTACTACTAAAGCCTAGTAATCCTTAGTAATCTATAATATTAGCTTACTAAGCTTACTACTAAGGCTTAGTAATCTTTAGTAATCTAACTTAGGTAAGCTACCTATATAACTATAGCTAGGTTCCTTATACTATTTAGCTAGCTAGTGTGCTAGCCTTTAGTAGGGTTCTATTCTAGATAGAACTAACCGTTATTCCTATTTCTATTAGGGTTGTAACATTAACTATAGAAATACCTTTAGAATCACCTTTATAATTATCTATAAACTTACCTATACTAGTTATCTAGTTAGTACTAACTATTAGCTCTAAAGGTTAATATTTATAGCTTTTATAAAAAGTAAGAGCGAATATAAAATATATTAAAAGTAACTTAATACTAATTAGTATAAGTTCTAATAAAAACTTTAATTTAATACTAATAGGTACTAACCTATATACTAAAGCCTTATATATTTTATTTATTAAATTAAACTTAATACTAATTAGTATTAACTTTTATAATTACTTATCTATATTATTTAATATTAATTTTAATAGACTATCTATTTCTACTACTATATTCTTAGCTATTTAAGATAATAATATTCTATAAACTTATATATAAGTATTAAAAAGCTCTAAAAAGGCTAAATAAGTTACTATTATAGAAAAGAAATTAAACTCTTTTAAAGCTATAGATATATAGAAAGAGTTAGGGGCAGCGGCTAAGGGGTAGCTAGGGGTCCCTACAGGGGTCCCTGTAGGGCCCCTTATCGATAAGGCAGCCACACACCTACACCTTCTACCTAAGGGCTGAGGGCCCTTCCTTCCTTCCTTCTTTTCTTCCTTAGGCAGACCTACTTATAAAATCCACATAATTTAGTGTAAACTTCGAGCCCTTGTGCCGTGAAGCCTAAGTGACGTCTTAGAAAGAAGTTCTAGTATATTATAATTAGTATATAGTAAATCTATAATAGGTATAAACTAAGAAATATAATATTAAAAGGAAATTTATTTATTATAAAGCTTATCTTATTATTTAAAGTTTTACTTAGATTTATAGAATTAACTATAATAATATATATAATCCTATTATTTAATATAAAATACTTAGGTTTATTATTTAAGTTACTTTAATATCTAGAATAGATCTTTAATAATTTAATATTAAAATAGCCTATCTTTATAAATATCTAAAGTATTATATTTATATATATCCCTTACTTAGATATTAAACTTTATTTAAAAATATTATTTTATAAACTCTATAAACCTTATATAGTTTAAAGTAATTAGGCTAAGAATAGTTTAATAAACTATATTATAAACTTATTAAGTTTTATACTTAAACTACTTTTAATTTATATATCTTTTTAAATAATAATATTATTATTATAATCTATATTAATAATATCCTTATTACTAGTTATTTTAAAAGTATTACTTAGTTTAAAGTAATCCTTTTAAATAAATTTAAATATATAGATATAGGTTTCTATTAATACTTCCTTAATTTTAAAATCTATTAAATAAATATTAGTATCTTAATTTCTTAAAAAGGTTATATTAAATATATACTCTATTATTTTAGTATACTTAATAGTAATAGCTACTATACTCTTATAAATCTAAATTTATTTTTAAAATAGGAAGAGGATAGTAATATTCCTATTAATCTTATAATATACTAATCCTTTACTAATTTAGTAAATTTCCTTATAATAGGTATAAGAATTAATCTTACCTTTCTAACTATTATAATTTTAATATTTAATATAAAACTAATATAATAATACCTTTTAGTTATTAAAAGAATCTTTTATTATATTAAGTAGATATTAAACTATTAACTATTCTATCTTTATTAATCTTTACTTATAAAGCTTAATATATTTAATAATACTTTATATAATATAAACCTAAATAACTTTAAAGCTTTTAAAAAATAGATTCTACTCTTAAATAAATTACTTATTACTTAGTTATTAAAGTATTAATTAACTATTATTAAATTAATTTATAAAGCTAAATATATAGTATATTTATTAGTATTATCTTACTTTTATTAAATAATTTAAACTTTTTAAAATTTAAATATCCTATATATTAATTATCTACCTACTCTATATATTAATAATTAATTTACTTTAAACTTTATTTAAAATATAAAAATTACTACTTATTTAAAATATATTACTATTTACTACTACTTTATATAAGAAAGTATTAGAAATACCTATAATATTAAATATATTCTATTTACTAAAAATATTATAGATATTTATATAAAGGCTTTATTAAAACTTATACTTTTAGGTTTTTATTATTTATTAAGCTTTATATAATAATTTTATTTAAAACTTAATACTAATAGGTACTAATTAATAAATTATACTATTATATATTTAGAATTATCTTTATAATAATAATATTATTAATAGATAGGGGGTATATTAGAAGGTATAGTCTGACTAGCCTAAATAGGTAACTAAGTAGATAGCTTATATATAGCCCGCTCCTTCTAAGCGCTTAGGAAGACTTCTTCTCTTCCTATAACATCAACTAAATATGAACTATCGTTTACTCAACTTCATCAGAGGATAGATAACATTCGTCATGACGATCCCTATAATTTATGATAGTGATTCCGCTGATGGTGCCATGTATTTTGTTCTTTAAGAACCATGTCAAAAAGCACCCTCAATCCCTGGGAAGCGTTCTGACCGAGGGATTGCCATATTTCCCATCTCTTTTGTCAACAAATGAGGGCGACGAGTGGATCATTGGTCTGGTAAATTTTCACGCAGCACCTGAGCAGTGATACTTCAGCTTTTCGAAAGAGGAGCTCAGGGCGGCCGCCTGCTCCCCGCCTGCTCCTCACAACGCAGGTACCTAGGTACGGAAGACGGTGGCCCAACGGGTGATCAAGCACCTCCCGCGCCGCCACCGCTTTTTTGTCAAGCGCCTAATGCGATGAGCTCACTCCTGGCGCGTTTACGTTCGCCTTCATCCGCATCCAGAACAACTGTGACTGCCTCGCGGCCTTGGCCCGGGTAGTTCTGTGGTTGGGTTTCGAACCAGTGCCTGAGAGCCAGATCGGCCCTATCCAACCTAACACTGCCTTGGTCGAAATATTCTCAGTGGGAATCACGGCACGCTACATATCTCAAGGTCATCAATGAGAAGAGTTGGAAAGTATTCATGTGGTCCAGGGAGACGCCTGTCCTGAAAGAATTGCAGAAGGGCAGGGGCTGATGGTGATGGGTGCGAACGGCTAGATGGGCGTCTGTATCCGTCCAGCAAAGGAACCAGGGTGATATTCATCAGTGCATTCAGAGAGGCTCAGCTTCCTCAAATTCTTGTTGGTCAGTGGTGCTGACCTGATGATGCTCCAGGTCTGCCATTAATATTGAGACTGAAGCACCCCTGTCCTCTCAGCGGTCCTCAACTGAACGAGTTCGCAGGTGTGGTGGAGGACCCAGTCAGACCTCCTGGCCTGGGCAATTGGAAGTGGACTCGACATTTCAGACTTGGGAATACAGCGTTGCAAGATGGAACGCTCAGATTGATCCAGGCGTCTAATAAGACCATGGGTCATCGCCTGTTGGGTGGTTCCCATAAACTTGGAAGAGTCGGGCGGTCATGTAGCACAGTCCACTTCACGCGGTTCGTGCAAAACAACCTTGGAAGTTCAAATACAATACTTGTGTCGGGTGGCTTGGGGCGAGATATGTGATTCGCAAGGCTTGTACCCCGTTTGATACAATACCACATGCTAGGTACATCGGATTTTGGCAACCATGCTGCCATGACGGGGCCTGGGACCCACTTTTCAACAAGGCGCCAGGACCCGCCAACCAACCAACTTCGATACTAGCAGCCCGGCAGGAGCGAAAACTCGGCAGGAGCGAAAACTTTTCGCCGAGGGAAAGCACGAACACCGGAGCGCACCAAAAAAGTTACCCAGTGCCTCCAGCAGCGAGCAGCGAGCAGCGAGCATCGAGCCTTGATATCCACCTTTGATCCCCGCGCCCTTCTCGTCAGTCAACGCCCTCGACATCACCACCCGCCGAACTCGATCCTGATTTCTCATCTCAGCACGAGAAATTTCACAAATCTACCACAATGGACGCATCGAAGCAGCCCGTCAAGCTGGTCAAGGTCACCCGTGTCCTGGGCCGTACCGGTACGCAGCACCTGCCCTGACCCCTGCTGCGAGAACAAGCAGTCGCAAACTGCCGGACGATGGCTAATGTGCTTCTTTTGCTGGACGACAGGATCTCGTGGTGGTGTTACCCAGGTTCGCGTCGAGTTCATGGACGACCAGACCCGATCGATCATCCGAAACGTCAAGGGACCCGGTACGAACAACCCCCAGCCCGGGAGAACCGATCTTTACAGCCTGGAATAGCCAGCACACGACCCGGATATACTGACATGGTGTTTGTGCCCTTCACAGTTCGCGAGAACGACATTCTCTGCCTGCTCGAGTCCGAGCGTGAGGCCAGACGTCTCCGATAAGCAACGGAACAGGCGAAACGGCGGGACAGGGTCAATCGGGAGTCGGTCGCACGCACCATCTAGCTCGGACGACCGATCACGAGCGGAAAGCGGCCATGGCCACGGCTATTTGGCACGGAAAAGAGTTCTTTTGGGGCAGACAGGGAGACCCGCCTCATTCACGCATAATGAGCGACGCCACCATCATCTGAGGGGCCTCGAGGTCTTGTGTTTCTAGAGAAAAGGGAGTCCCGGATCACTGGAATTGCGAACAAAAATCATTTCAAGAGAAACCACGAATCAACCACCTTCCCGACCAAAAAAAAAACATATGCCCAGCTTTCAGGTGTCTCATGCCGGCCTGCGTGAAATGCGATGGACAACTGCTGATTTGAAGCCAAGTGATGCTGACACAGATGCGAATCGTTCCGACGTCACACCGGTCAACCTTTGGCATTGCTGCTACCGGGGGAAACTGTATTGGGGGTAACGCAGTGGGGGCAAGCCGAGTCGATGCAAATTTTGGTGATGGTGCGACAAACCTATCACTTCGCCTCCATTCTGCAATACCTATGGGACCGTCCTCCGGCCATATTTCGTATTCACCCAGCCGCTTGCATCTCTCCTGATGAATGAGCAGAGAATATGACGAATTGAGAGATATGTACGGATTGCGTTTTGCCTATGCCTTCAGCTTGAAGGGCTGGATTTGCGCCACGGTGGCTGCGGCGAGGGATCCTTAGCCTCTCTTGGCTGGCTCTTGACCCAAGTAGAGCCACAGCTTGCACACAGTACCAACGTGGCAGTTACGGCACTGCTGGCATCACTGAGCACAATCCGCTCTTTGTTGGTAAACCTCGTGGGCGATTGCTACCTGCGATTGCGTTGTCTCGAAAAGCCGAGTAGTTGAGAACGTAGTTCAGGCGTAGAAGGCACACACGGCGCGGAATGCTGTACTGTGTGCGTCGCGCGTAACGGTACAAATATGCTTGTGAACTCGGGACAGCGACTGCACTGCAATGGATTGCATTGTGTTGTGCTCCAAAAGTAACGGCTGCGACACCGCGCAAGCACGCATGATGACGCTTTTATGCTATACTATACAATGTCCCGGTAGTAATGCATGGTCTCTCTCAGACCATTTGTGACCCGACATTCATCTCCCAGAAACCCAGCTGAGCCCGCGTGACAGCGACTTATTGTTCGAAGAGCTGTCACAGGTCACCTGTGGTTTGACTTTTTGTCCTCAGACGCCTCTCACATCTGGTCTTTTTCGCCGTGACTGACGAGCCCTACTCGGTAGCCTTCTTGGACTTGGTCCGCTTGGTCGCGGGGCGCTGGACGTGGTGCTGGGGGATCCAGGTCTCGTCATAACCCTTGTCAGCGCCAGTGGTAACGCCAGGAGACTCGGGACCGGACAGCGGCTCAGCGGCTTCGACGGGCTTCTTGCCCTTCTTGCTGGGACGAGGAGCGCGCTTGGCCTGCGGAAAGAGGGACTCAATCCAGGTCTTGTAGACGAAGTAGAGCGTGCCACCAAAGACGCCGGTCAGGAAAATGTACAGGAAGATACTGTTGCGGATCAATTAGCCACGTGCGTTTCTACAAAGACAGTGGGGCCTCGACTGGTGGGCGACGTACATCTGGGGGTCGAAGATGCTGGTGGGAGGCTCGACGATGCTGGCCAGACCGTTGTGAGCCTCGACCTGGAAGACTTGACCCTTGGGGTTCGCGATGACGGCCAGGAGGTTGACAACAACATCCTGAGGCTGCATATCCAGAACGAACGAGAAAGGCAGAGACTGGGTCTCGCCGGCAGGGATCCCGATATTGTACTGGACGGCAGACAGGTTACGAAGGACACCGGCCATCGGGGGCGCATCCTCAGGCAGGGGCTGAGTAGTCGACAGCGTTCCGCCGACGAGGGCGAGCTGGATTGCCTCATCCTCGTTGTTCGCAACCTCGATGACAGCCTTGGTGGGATGCCCATTGACGAGCTTGACACCAAGGCTAGAGTCGGGGAAGTGCGTGGTGATATCGATCTTCAGGTCGGGAACCTCCTTGGCGGTGTCGGGAGAGGCCTTCGCATCTTCAGGCTACAAGAGGCAGGACTGTTAGGTTCATGGAAACAGAAAAAACCACAGAGGACGGTCCCATTCAGAGAAGAGCAGAGCAGATCATAGCACGAGGCGGGCCGGCGACTCATCATTGGGTCTCGTGCAACACACAAAAAGAGTCAACTTACATCCACCTCGGCGGCGAAGACAGCCGTAGCGCGGAGAGCCAGAAGAGCGAGGGTCGAGAGCTTGAGAAGAGCCATGACGGAAGTCGAAGCCGTAGACAGTGACAGGTGGGAAGAGGGGGGGGGTGCACAAGGGCGAATGCGGTGCTCCTCGGTGTTTGCAGTGTTGGGAGCTGTCGGAAGGTTCAGAGGGAGGAGGAGCTGTCCCAATTGAAGAAGATGTGGCCTTCCAATGCGCCGATGCGCCGCTTGCCGGGGGCAGCCCGGCCTCGCGCGTCGATTGGTATACACCAACAAATAGTGGGGCCACAGACCCACCCGAGCAGCAGCCTCAAGGGCCCTCATGTTGTGGAATATCCGAGTATCTAGACCTATGTAACCTATCTACCCTGCTGCAACCCGCCACAGCCATCAGGCCTCAAAAGGCGTCGCGGGTGCGATCACACCGGTGACGTCTCCAAAGCCCACACCGTCGCCGCAGAAGCCCGTCAGCCTGGCCTCGTCGCCGTCCTGGAGCCAGACCAGGTCTTGGCCGTCGCTAAGCTTGATGCTCTTGTTGCCACCCATTGTTGTCTCCAGCAGACACCCGTGCTCGTGATCCTCGAGCCCTGATACCGTCCCCGTCGCCAGGAGGTCACCTGTGCTCACATTGCAGCCGTTGATGGTCTGCTGCGCGACGAGGTCACGGAATGTCCAGTACATCCAGGCGAGCTGTGCCTTGCACACCGTAGTCGATGCCCCATCCCTGATGACGTCCACGCTGAGGGAGATGTCGTAGCTCGACTTCTCCTTGGGGTCCTGGAGGAATGCAGCTGCAGGTGTCTCCTTGGGCGGGGGCGGGACCTCGAAGGGCTCCAATGCCTCGAGCGTGACGACCCAGGGCGATATGCTTGTGTGGAAGCTCTTGGAGTTGTTGGGTCCCAGCGGCATCATCTCCAGCTTCTGCACGTCTCTCGCTATGGTGATGTGTCAGTATGTGTGACGGTGGGAACGGATCCTGCAAGTACTCACCACTCCAGTCGTTCAACAGTACGAGACCGAAGATGTGGTCGTCGGCATCCTTGACGGCAACCCTCTCCCCGAACTTGGACGGCTTGCCTATCACCGCCGCCATCTCCAGCTCGAAGTCGAGACCCTGTGATGGACCGAAGGTGACGCCCTCGCCGCCGTCCTGCTGATACACACCGTAAGGCCTGACCACTGGGGCGCCTGAGACCCTGACAGAGCTAGCCCTACCACCGTATCCGATGGGGTAGTAGACCGACGCGGGAGGGAGCATCCTCCGACCCGTTGACGCTTCGCCCGCATTCAAGAGATGCTGCTTAGAGCAGGAGAAGTCGGTGAAACCCTTCACGTCGATGGGCATGTGCAACTGAACCTGCTCCACGGGCACGCCATACTTGTTGACGGACTGCTCGTCAGCGAACAGCTCCTGGAGGGCTGACCGCAGTTCACGCAATTCTTGCTTCGGAATGCTCGCGAGAGCATTGAGTGTCGTCTGTTAGGTCAACCGGTCAGCCCATCAGTTCCGAGCGCCATTCCAGCCTCATTTGCTGCTTCTCACCTGTGCAAACGCCTGTTTGATATCTTCGGAGGTCTGGATGGGCAGGTCGCCAAGGAAGAAAACATGATCGTGGAGCCTTGTCGCAACAGCTCTCTGTGGGTGACTGCTACTAGTTGCAATCCCATACGGGATGTTCTTGATGGAGAAGTGGTTCGAGAAGCCCATCGTGAATTGTTGCCTGCGCCAAGGAGGCCTACGATTTTGGACAAGCTGGAATGAGCGTCAAGGCGGATATTTGACAAACAACCCCCTTGGTCTGCATTACCTCCAGCTAAACTGATGCGCAGGGCTCTCTTTCTGTACTATGGTACAATGCATTGCTTCGGGGACCTTTTCGGGAGACTGGACCCTTCGGGGGTGGGCCCCCCAAGTAACATCTGTGCCCCACCCCCACCGGAAGACTGCCGCATTCCATCCACATCAGTCCAAGTCTACACGAACCGTTCCGCAATTGTCGTTCCGAAGTGAGCCAATGCTACACTGCGTAGACGGACGGCAATCATGACAGGCAAAGACTACGCATTCTCCGGCCCAATCGCGACAGGAACAAGGTACTGCCGCAGTCGGGAACTATCTCACGCAAACGCAAGGATGTCCTGGTTTGGGATTCTAAGCTGCCGCCGTCTATTTGCTGGGGATCACTGGGAGGGTCAAGTAATTCTCGAGGCCGTCCCCGAAGTGAATGTGGTTCTGCCCGGCGAATTTTGAGGCAGGGCTGTGAAGGGTCGGTCAGTTACTAGCAAGGCGTGCGCCCATTGCGTGGGACACGGGGAGGCTTCGAAATGACTTACCGATCAACCTGGGAATTGTGCTGGAAGATGGCCGCGCCCTGGGTATCACCACTGGAGACCTCGAAGACGAGCTTCCCTCCCTTGCCTACGACCACGTTGGTGGGCCAGATCTCGATGTCGACGGGGTAGACCTCGCTCGCCCTGACGGGCTGCACGTCGGTCGACAGGTACTCGCGGTGAGGCAGCCAGGACTTGTGCTTTGGGTTCTCGTCGTGGACCTTGCGCAGGCTGACACGGAGCCACCCCTTGACCAGCGGGACCCCGTCGCCGGCCGTGCCTGTGTAAAAGACCTCTTGCCCCGAGGCCTCAATGTGTCGGATCGTGACGAATATGTCCATGTCCGTTTCGTTTCCGCCATCATCTGGAGTCACCGAAACGTTCAGGTGGGCAACCGGGTGGCCGGTGATCTCGGTCTCCTGCTCGAACGGTGCAGTGGTGAATTGGATGAGCTCGGGCTTGTCCAGGGAGCCAAGGGCCTTGTACGACAGCTGTTTCTTCTCCGACGCGGGCTTGCTCAAGGTCAGGCCGTGGTCAGGAGTGAGGTGGTAGTTGGTGTACTGCGTGCTGGGGAGCGGCCAAGCAGCCTCCTCCCTCTTTGGGTACGCCTTCTCCTTCTCGGCATCGTTGAAGCCGACGTTGCCCTTGCGCAGGGTCACCGTGACGGGCGCGACCTTGCCTGGCACGCTCCAGCCCACGCGGTCATCGCCCTTCAGGAAGGCGTCCAGGAAGCTCTTCTGCAGCTCGACCTCCTCGTGGTAGTAGAAGGGCAGGTCGTGGCGGCCGGTGATGAAGCGGAGGTACTTGAACTTGGACCCGGCGTGCAGATAACCTTGCACGTTTCCGCGCAGGTGCAGCAGGATCCCGCCCCAGTTTGCCACACTCAGCAAGGGCACCTCGATGTCCTCTAGGTCGTACTCCTTGCTGGCGTAGTAGTCGTCGTCGCGGAACGAGTTTGCCTCATTGTCCTCGGTCTGGTCCCGCCTGTTGGCGACCAGGACGTCCTCGGGCAGGTCGCCCTCGATCGTGTCCTCCTGGCCCCTTGCCCCCGGCCCATCAGGCGGGAAGGTCAGCTTGGAGCGGCCGGCCAGCCCATACTGGTTCACCAGGACCTGTCGGTTCCACCAGAAGCCGATGAATCGGTTGCTCAGTATCCCGCCGTGGCGGCAGCGGTCGCGGTAGTAGTCGGACATACCCTCCCAGGGGATAATGGCCGCCAGGCCCTTGGGGCGCCGGGCGGCGACCCGCCACTGCGAGCCGGCGTAGTACGATATGCCTAGCAGGCCGACCTTACCGCTCGACCAAGGCTGGTCGGCGGCCCATTCGACGACGTCGAAGAAGCACTCGCTCGTGCCGCGGCTCATGGTGTCGAGCAGGCCGGGCGACTGGCCCAGGCCGCGCTCGTCGGCTCGGACGATGGCGTAGCCGTGTCGGGTCCAGTAGACGGGATCGGGCGTCTCCCAGGCCGAGTACTTGGAGCGGTGCTCTGGGTTGACCTCGCTGAAAGACCCTCTGTAGAAGGTTTCGTAGGGGATGTCCTTGCCGTAGGGTCCATATGTCACCAGGACGGGGTACTTCTCGCCCAGGTTGGTCTTGTGCGAGAGCGGAAGATAGACATTGGCGCGAATGGGCAGGCCGGAGGCCTTGAGCGGGATTGATACGTTCTTGTGAAAGATGAGATTGTTCTCCGAGTCCTCGTGGACCGAGGAGATGTCCCGGATGGGAGGTGTCTTTACCTCCGCCATGTTTACAAGGCGTTGGGCGCAGAGAGTCAATGAGTGGTGTTGTGATAGTGGGAACAAGTCAAGCGAGAGATCTCGCCAAAACTGTCACGGTCAAGATAAATACAGCGGTAGAAGAATAAAGATACTCACTTTTCCCTGTAGCCGACGTGCTTGTCATCGCCCTCGAGGAAGCTCCAGGGGAGAGTACTCCGTAGTGCGACCTGAGAAACCGGCAGCATGCGTGGGCGCCCGGATGGGTGGGGGCGGGGAAGATGCTTCTCAGGACGTGGGTCGCATGTGCTACGTTGTCATGGTAATAGAGCCATGCCCGTGGCTTCCTTCGCGTTCAGTGCACACTTTCTAATTCGGAATGTTGGTTTGAAGTCTTGGCGATTGCTAAGACTGCAATCAACCAGTTGTGTTTTGATCAAGAGTCAGTTTGGTCACGTACTCTATCTAACCTTGGAAGCTGTGTGGGGTGGACCGTTAATCCATATGCCGACCTCACAGTTCTTTCACACTACTGTTTGGCGTTGTTTATAAACTCAAATTTGAGATTTTCTGATCTATCTCGCAATGTGTTGTGAAAGGAAGTCATGGTGGTGTTGCAATATTATTGTTCTTGTGACTAGTAGGCCGTGCTGCTATTCGCATGCCCCCCCCCCCCTTAGATCTCACCGCCGACTTTGTAATGAAAGATCTTGTCATTTATTCTCCCGCCAGTGTTGGTCCACAGCCACCTTGCACTCTGTTCCGGTAATAAATGGTAGGTCAGAGACTGAAGCAACGGCCGGACAGGCTCAGTAGATGCCGTTGGCCGTGGGTTCGACACTTACAGCGTTGATGAAGACGCCGGTGAACATTGTGGTTACAAAGACATCTCCCACCGGGTTTCCTCCCAAGGGTCGCTGGGTCAGGTCCAGTTCCCTGTTTATGGGTCTGCATGGAGGCACTCCACGGTGCTCTGTGTCCCAGCCGGGCGGGTTCGCTGCCGTGGATGCTGGCTGTGGTGGCCGGCTGTCCGAGTTTGGTGGTGCTACAGTGCCGTCGCCAGTGAGGTGGATGTCGTAGTCCTGGAGGACGGCGCGTGACACGGCCGTGGTGACGGGGTTGTCTATTGTTGTGGCAGACATTCTGTGTGCCTTTGGGTGTCGAGGGCTTGTCGTCAACAGGGCACGAATTGAAATTGACCTCACGATGATGTGTCTGGGCTTGCGGGCGGTTTGGACGTGGGCAAATGTAATGTCTCGGTCCACGGTGAGATAAAGTCGGGCGGGCACTAAAAGAGCTCGACACTCGGCAGCGCCGAAGTGTCCGTCGGTCCGTATGCTGCTGTCTCAGTTCAGCCAGCCAGCCAGCCAGCAAGCCGACAGGAAACAAGGGGTAAAATGATCTTCCCCCAATGCGACCGACACACCCTCGCTCACATGTCCCCCACATTCCGCCCCGCGCCACCGCTCCTCGGACTGCACCTGCTGGCGACGCAGGCATCCCGACCTCGAGCTGCGGACGCGAGGAGAAGAGCACAGGTGCGATTGGGGCCGGCCGAATTAGCACCGCCAGCTCGTGCAACGGGAGTTTTACAATGTCAAAAGTTCCGACTGGAGGGGTCAAGGTATAATTCTCTCGCACGTGGCCGAGGCTTCTCGAACAACCTCGAACAACCCAATCCACCCATCTCGGCTTCGTTTTAGTGCCATTCCCTAGGGCATATTCAGACGGATCCTGCACCACGGGGCCCAAACATCGTCAACACTGCCGCCATGGCCTCAGATACAGCAGCCATTGATCGCCTACAGGAGTCTGTCGTGGACGGCCGGACAGAGAACGGGCGCTACCGCCAGGACCAGCTCCAGCGCCTGCACAGGGCCCTCCGCGAGCAGGCCAGCCAAATAATTGCGGCCCTCGTCGCCGACTCAAAGTCTTCCAGCGCCGAGGTCGATGCCGAATTCTATCTTGGCATGGAGGCCGTCAGGCACTTCAATGACAGCCTGGATTTCGAGAGGGACCTTGAGGAGGAATACAACGTCGTGCGCGGTGAGGACAATTTGAAGAGGAGAGTCGGCGCCGGCCTGGTGGTGATAAGACCGACCACTCACACCCGCTTCTACTCCATCGTGACTCCGCTGGCAGCTGCCATCGCCGCAGGGAACTGTATCATACTTGAGGTGAGCGCCACCTCAGCATACATCATCACATGCGAGAGACCCCCAGAATAAGCCCTCTTGGTTTCCTCCCCCCGGGGTTGGGTTGTTGTGCTGACGAATACTCTCTCTGTCCTTCAGCTTTCCGAGACGTTGTCGCAAGTAGATTCGGTGCTGCGCCAAGCACTGACGACAGCGTTGGATGTCAACACATTTTACGCCAGCAAGACCACCACGGACCAGTCAACCCTGGAGGATGCGGTCCTAGTTGATCAGACAAGCAACGGACCCCCAAGCACACTAACAAACCAGCTCCTCTCCTCGTCGCAAGCCCGCTGCGTGGCTGTCGTCGACCGAAGCGCGGATATCGACGACGCGGCGAGGGCCATCACCGCCGCGAGGTTCGGTTTCGGTGGCACGTCGCCATACGCGCCGGACTTGGTGCTAGTAAACGAGTTCGTCAAGAAGGACTTCTTCGAGGCGTGCTCCCGCTATGCGACGCTGTCGTTCGCCGAGGACAGCAGCGTCAAGCGGGCGGGAGGCGACCGCAACGGAGATACTCACAAGGCAGTCAAGGCCGCCGAGGACAGGAGGCAAGTATCGAGCTTCGGGTCCAACGACTTCAAGCTGGTCGACATCATGGACAAGTATGTGTGCCGGTCAATGCCTGGGGACAATTCCTAGCTAACCAGTCTTGCCCCGTCACAGGTCCTCGCCCATCATGGACCTCAAGATCACGGGCCGCTACCTGCCAATTGCCACATGCTCGAGTCTCACAGACGCCATCTACAACCGGGAATTTGAGAACCCGTTGCTGGCAGGCTACTTCTTTGCCGAGCCGGGCTCAGCCAAGTACCTGGCGCAATTCCTCCCCTGCCATGTCTCGCTCATCAACCAGATCCCCACGCACCTCCTCGTCGGGCCGGCAGCGCCCACAGCCCACGCGCCAGAGTTTGAGCACCGATACAGCCGCGGAATGTTCTCGGTGGCCCGCCCGCAGTTCGTGCAGAAGCCGGCAGCAGCCCTCCACAGGGCAGACGAGCTGCTCTCGGGCCGGCCCACCAAGGGCGGCGTGACGGCGGCGGCGCTGCGCGAGGCGGCGACCAAGCCGCTGGCGCCGGTTAAGCAGTCGAGCAACAAGGGTGTTGGGTTCTTCGAGCAGGGTATCCTGACGGGTGCGGCACTTTATTTGTCTATCATTCTGCCAGTGGTGGGCTACTCGACTTACTTCCTGGGGAGGAAGGGCGTGGAATTCGCACTCAAGCTGAGGCGCTGACCCCCCGGTGGGGGGGGNGGGGCTGCGACTTGGTTATATGTGACTTGGAACGCATCTCTGCACACACATACACATGCAAATGTACCCACGTGTAAATAATGTCTGTTTTTTTTGGTGTTGAGTGATAGACTGACTATATGCACGTTGGGCAATGCATCTAATAATGCCTGACAGCGATTTCTAGTTCTGGCCTTGAAAAGAATAATTGCGAGGTGAATGTACTCTGAAAGGTACTGCACGTATGCGCCGCCGTATTGAAAAAGATCTCCCTGCAGTCGTCTGCTTTGGAATTTCTTCGGGGCTTGTTTTGTGCCCGCAAGACCGTCCGAGACAAGAAAACATTCTTGGAAACGATATGAATTGAATTCATCCCGATTTTCAGCAAGCTTTGAACCCTGGTTCGCCCTCCCTGCTGCTTCGCAGTCTCCAGGGTCCAGATCTCCGAAAGATGGCCCACAATAAGCCACAGCCACGGGAGTCGGTGCTGCAGGTGAGCGTGGGATATGGGTACTATTAGGGGCGGATCTTAGGGGCGGGTCTTTGGGGCGG
>JUJX01000190.1:15954-77384 GCA_000800745.1 Diaporthe longicolla | reverse complement strand
GGGAACATGGAAGGGGCCAGGGCGATGGCTTCGCTCGTCCGTCGCACAAGGGCTTCAGACAAACTGAGACATTCCGCCTCACTGCGCCTTATTTTGCACGAGAAATTAACGCACAGTCTTGTCTCACCGGGAATTCGGTCCCCCCACCAAAAAGGCTCCGACTACGATAAGAATTTCTGAACCCATTGCTCTTTGTGTTACAAGAAAAAGAAGTGTGGTTGTGGTGGTGGCTTCTCCCGGGCTCTGGAACGGCCCCACCTCGCCCTCGCCAGACGTCGAGTCGCAACCCACCACGACTAAGCACAAGTATATGCATACCTACCTGGTGTTTGCGACTGACAGGCTGTCACTGTACTATTTGACAACCAAGTGCTGTTGAAACCTAACCATAGTAGTACAACTCGGGCATCACAATTTCAGTCATCAGGAGCACGCCAACGGGCCACAGCTGGGTATCTGCAAGCTTGACCGCCAGGATGGCAGTCGGGAAGACCAAGAAGGGCAAGATGGCCCCGGTGCACTTCTTCTCCCACGGCTCGACCATGATGCTGGGTGAGGAGCACAGCTCAGCCGATTACTGGAAGAGGATGGGCGACCTGGCCCTGGCAAACGGCCTCGAGCACGTGGTCATGATGGTGAGGAATTCAACGTGCCCCGTCTTTGTTCCTCTTTCTCTTGTTGCGCACCGAGGAGGGCTGACCACCGTGTGCCACACACCCACAGGGCGCACACTGGGCAACAACGTACGAGGGCATCTACATCTCAGCACACCCGAACCCGGGCAAGTCGCCCGTGGCCTACGTGCACCCCTCAAAGTACGAGAACTACAAGCTCAACCCGGACCTGGCCATGGTCCCCGTCATCCAGCAGCACCTCGCCGCCGCGGGCATCCCCTCGCGGCCCGACCCGGAGTTCGACTGGATCCACGACACCTACCTGGTGCTGATCCGCATGTTCCCGGGCGGCTGCCCCCCAACCACCATCGTCTCGGCCCAGCACAGGTACGACCCGCACTTCCACATGTCCGTCGGCGCCGCCCTCCGGCCACTGCGCGACTGGGACGCCCACAAGACCCTCTTCATCGGGTCCGGCGGCGCGGTGCACAACCTCTACCGCAACGTCTGGGCCCCCATGCTGCGCTACCGCGACAACTTTGCCCAGCCCACCCCGCCTGCCGCGTGGGCCATGGACTTCCGCCAGGAGGTCATCGACGCCTTCGTCGCGGGTAACAGCGCCGAGACCTCCGTTGACGACGCCGCCTATGGCACCCTGCTGCGGAACGGCAAGGGCGCGGTCGGCAAGGGCAGCCGCGGCGTCGGCGGTCCGCGCCTGAGGAGGAAGATGACCGCCCTGATGAAGCACCCAATGTACCGCGAGGCCCACGCCACAGATGACCACTTCCTGGCGTCCCTGTGGGTCGCCGGCCTGTGCGGTGCCAAGGGCGACGAGAACATGAGGGGAGAGCTGGGCGCGGAGGACTGGGAGTTGACCAACATGTGTAATTCGCAGTTCACGCTCGGGAGCTGGGACGAGGATGACTGAATCACCAGGTCAGGCTTGAGGTGCCTTTTTGTGAAGTGAGAGTTTCGTTTGATATCCCATTGTATATCCTTGTAGCAATCAGCCCGATAAATCAAAGCAATGCTTTTCCCAACTCGATGATGAGACGCATTCCAGCCTCAGGTCCGTGTATCCGAGACAGAAAGGGGTATAAATCGCCCGCATCCACATTTCAGAAAGAGCACTTACCCCACAGCACCTACCACTAACTCCCATTGTTCAAAATAAAAGGAGAGAACATGGCCGCTAGACCAAGTCCCCTTCCTAAGTCAGATCCATGTTATCCCATCCTTCCAACGGCCCTAACGAGCTGAACATGTCATCGCCCCCCGTCAGGTCCAGCCCACCCGCTGGATCCACCCCAGAGCCACCTAGGTTCAGGTCTCCACCGCCGCCTGACAGGTCCAACGACAAGCCGGCCGCACCAGCATCAAGTGCCATGGGATCATCCATTCCGAGCTGGCTTGCAGCCGCGTTGACGGCAGCAGCGTCGTCTACAAGCACATTGGCCATGGCGGCGGCGTCGGCGTCGTGTGGGAGCGTCGCCATGGTCGCGGCCGGCGTCATCTGCGCCTCAACTTTTTGGTATAGCCGGACCACCGTCTCCGCCATGGCCGGGTCTTTCTTCTGGGTCTTTTTCCACTCTTCAGCCTCCCACTTGAGCGCCTCGCGCAGTGACAGCCGTCGCTGCGGTGGCGTGGGTGCCAGGGCGTCGTTCGTGTTGCTGGATACATCGGGAGCGCAGACCAGTGCGATGGCGACGTCATAGGCGATACTGCCGTTGCCGGTCTCAGTCAGCTGCTTCAGCTCCTCGAGGATGGCCTGAAGCAATCTCCTGGCGCCCATAAGCTTTAGCCCGACCAGGACTTGCCGGTGTGCGTATGCAGTCGGCATGACACCTGGGTTCAGCGACCACATGGTGAGGTTCTGGAACGTGGTTCTGATGCTCGATGTGAGACCGCCACTGCCGCTGCTAATCCACTGCTCCAGCTCCTTGTCGCCCGCTGCACCCGTGCGCCTGGAAAGCTCGACGTTGCCTTTGAGCACCTGCAACAGCGGCTCGACGTCTTGGCTTCTCGGGTTTTGCCTCTGGTACGTACGTAACCCGCTCTCCAAGGGTTTGGCAACAATGTTCTTAACAGTGTTGAGCATGTCGGAGGACTCTGGCGACATCTTCTGGCTTGGTCTTACGATAAGCTGCAGAATCTTGACAGTAGCCTTGTTTTCCTCGGCTCGGTCGGTCCATAAACAATTGGAAAGGTACATGATTCCCGCCACGAGGGAAGGGCCCAGGAAAGGCTCCACGAGATCTATAGGCGGTTAGGGCAGGTACGGACCATGTGCAGCATAGGCTACTCACATTCGATACCCGTCTTGAGGGTCTCCTCTGTCAGATGTCCAGTGCTAAAAGCCAGTACAATGTTGTGGAACAGAGTTGGTATCAAGAGATAGAGGTCTTGTGGTGGACAAGATGAAAGCAGGTCGTCGGCGAGGCCCCCGCCGTCCGTGTCGAAAAGGCCGTGGATCCAACCATTGAGCTGGTTCTTTTCCTGGTTGTTGAGCTCATCCAGCGGGCGGCTGAGCTGCCCATTGGCAAGGAGCTTGGCCACGAATGAGTCCGACGACCGGATCCCCAAGTCGGATGCGGTCAGATTGTAGCGGTAGACGAATGCCAGCAGCAACAGCAAGACAGACCCGAATTCCTCATAGACCGGTTGATATTCCCCTTGGTCATCCTCGTAGCCCCAGTTATCCAGCAGCTCGCAAAGAGGACTGAGGATAGTCGTGGGTTTGTCGAACAGCAACAGAACGTCCAGGTTCAGGGGCTTCCCCACTAGTTTGGAACACAACGTCTTCAGCGACATTGTCTCTTTGTTTGAACAAAGCTTCCCGAGCATCTAGTTGAGCTCTAGTCAGCATGTGATACACTGGCTCGTGAAAGCACTCATACGATCCGGAACGGTAACTTACCTCCGTCAAGGCCTGACAGCAAGCACCGACGTTGCCATCCATGTTTTCAAGTTCGGTGACGAGCTTCTGGATACGCTCTTGGAGCGGATCCGCAAGACACTCCTGCACGAGTTTGTCCTTGTTGTAACGTCCTCCGGCCGGCAGGGTCTGGTAAGTATAGTCCCCAATAAGTTTATCAATACTTGTCTCAGGCACAAGGCCGTGCAGGCAACACGCTGTGACAAAGTCTGAGCGGACTGATTCTGTGAACGGGTTGCTGCTAAGATTGTTTTCGAAGAGAGAAGTCAGGGTCGGAAATGTATTGGTGTCTACTCGACTTAGCGCATTCGTTATGCACAACTCTGAGTTGAATGGGTACATTGGCTCCTGGTTGGCGAAAGAGGCTAGAATGAGGGGCACTTTGTTGATCAGGTACGATCTTATGAGATTCGCCGTCTTCTGGCCTTCGTTCTTGAAGATAGCATTGGCGAGAACGTCGAAAGACGCGAGAATGAGATCGATTGCAGTCAGTTGAATGTCTCCCTGCAGTCTAGTCAGTCGTCTGCACCGCACCATCACCAGAAAGGTCTACGCTGCTGACCTGATATCTGTTATGCAAGTAATTGTAGAATGCTGCATCATCGATCAAGGGCCTTCCTATGAGCTGTGCGTGAGGTATATGTCAGTCGCGTGTCTGCGGCCTGAGGCCTTATCCGGAATCGCGGATGAACCTACCGCCGCGTTGAGATATATATATAGTCCTGCGCGAGACCTGTCAACGTGTAGGTCCGGTATGGAGAGATTTTGCAGGCCCAGAGTCTCATCGAGCAGCTCGTCCATCTCGGCATTGGCCGCCTCTTTCTTCTTGTCAATTGGCTCAAACCCGGCCAGCGTCTCTGTGCGAAACAGCTCCAAGCGTGCTGCAATTTGGGAGGCATTCTGCATTATAGATGGGATGAAGCTGGCAAGGCTCTGCGAGAGAGCCTTTCGCGCACCTGACGAGAAAACATCAGCCCTGGACATTGCCGGAAAACAATCTTTCGCTAAAACAGCTCCTTACGAATGAGTGTAGGCAAGAAAGACAACAACCACACAATTCAGACTGAACAAACGAGCAGAAACACAACGAGATGATCATACAGCAACGCAACTCAGGAGGAAGACGCAAGCTGAAAGAAAACTACGCGCACAACTCACCTTTCGCGAAGGGCTTACCCAGAGCTTGCAGCAAGACTGGGTTCTCACAAACACCCAACAACAGCATCACGAAAGCCGCCCTAGAGTTGTCCATATCATCTCTCTTCTGCTGTGAGGCCTTACTGCCTACGCCACCCATGATGACATCCTCATCGTCAGCCTGGAACGCCGCGCTGGCAGCCGTGAACAGGGTCATCCATCGGGCCATGATGGCACTGACGTCCAAGGCGTCCCTGCTGTTCCTGATGGCCAGCCCCTGCGCCACCGCCTTGGTGAGGCGGTAGAAGATGACCTCCTCGGACGAGAAGCTGCTCTGCCAGCAGCGTGCGACGTCGTTCTTGCCCGCCCCGCCCCCGGCCGCCGGCTTGTTGTCGCCACCAGCTCCGCCGTCGGCCTCACCGCCGTCGCCCTGTTTTCGGTGTGCGGCCAGCAGGGCGTGGCACGTCGAGTACCGGTACAGGGCGGCGAGGATGGCTGGGGTGTCGACCAGGCCGAGGTCCAGCAGCGTCTGCATGTAGTGAGGCACGCGCGGGTCCAGGGTGTACCTGTTCCACGAGGTCGGGCGGAGGACGAGGTCGGCAACGGGGCCGTGGCCGAGGGGGTGGCGGGCGTGCAGCAGGGGCGCATACTCTGCGAACTTGTCAAAGTCTAGGCGCTGGACCAGACAGCGCTGCAGGAAGCGTTCCCATTCCCTGCGCGCGGTGGCGGCCTGGGAGGCGGCGTGGGTACCGCTGGCGTCGCCCATGCTGGGTGGCTGTGTGTCTGCCGGCCTTGTCAGGTTTATGCTGGGCCCGACGTAGGTCCTAACGGCTTATGGCGTGGGCTCTGATGGCGTGGATCATGCGTTGAGGCTTCATGCCAGGAGAAGTCGGCGTCGGACGGACGGTTGGGAGGAGGAGGACGGGAAGACACAGGATCGAGCTCGAGGGGCGGCGAGGCAAGGCGCTCAACTGGGCGTGTGCTGTGCGCAAGAGCTTGCATAACCAATGGCACGATATGGTCCTGCGCAATAAGTGGTGACCTATAGAAAAGCGGATCGAAGCGGACCGTGACAGCGTAAGCATATACAGCACGCGGGACCCCGCGTGTTGAGGGCGCTTGTCGTGCGACGGCAGGAGGCTTGAAGCTGGGAGCTGGGAGCTGGGAGCTGGGAGCATGGAGCTGGCAGCCCCATGAGGTCGTTGATTGGCCGTGCCTGCCGCAAGCACGGGGGTCCAGTGCTGCAGAGCACAGCAGCACCTACATATTATAGCCTGCCTGGGTACATATAGATCTGTCTAGGTGCTACCTGGGCAGGTGGTACCTGGGTACTCGGCCCATCGAGCAGGTACCGAGCCAACGTCCCCCTTTCGGCACGATCCGAATGATTCTAGTGCTGTTGCCAGGCAAATCCCAGCCGCAAACCAAGAACTCTAACCTTTGAGCTTACACGGCGTGGGGAAGAAGAGGGGTGTCTCTCCGCCGGGGAGGGTTACGGTGGTGTAGCATGTTGCAATGTAGCACTGACCAGAACTGCCAGAGGGTAGCGGTCGCTCCCAAGAGCAGACAGATCATTCATCAGTGCAACTCCCACTGCATCACACCTCGGTGCAGCTTCGTTTCAGTTGCACGCTTGCTCTTATGGTCCTCTTGCTTGTTCTTCTTGCTCGAGAGTCATCATCATCATCATCATCATCATCATCATCATCAAAGTAGTCACCGTCATGGCGCACGACCTCGTCTTAGACCCCTGTCGCTGGCGCGCTTACCCGGAAAGCTCGTCAGCACATGCAGCAGCGCGCAAGCACGCGCAGCGGCACGACATTGCAAGGCGAGCCTCATTTCCAGGTGGCGGCCAGATGATCTGCGGTACAGCTTGTCTGTCCCATGCCACGCTTCTCAAACAACGGGCGGCTTGATCTTCAGTACATACGACCAGCCTCAATAGGTACATGCTGACACGCGAGCCATACGCCTCAAATGCCTGCCTCTTTTCATCATGGCCCCGTCGTGGCAACGACAACCTCAAGGAGCCAGCCAGGATGTGACGATTCCGCATGCAGCGAGGGTTGCGCGGCTAGCTATTTGTCCCGCCGGGCGGGTGATTGCTCTTCCAAGGTTCGCCGCGGGACGATCAAGTCCAAGTAATCTGCCCAGAAAAAGGACACACACCCAGGACACCGTCAATCGTTTGACAGCATGCTGCACGTCTCGCCTTGCAATTCTGATGCGCCTGCGTTAGGGCAACCCAACCCTTGGTGCCTGTGTCCCCGACTCTCTAAGCTCTGACTGGCGCCGCTGCACACCAATTGCCCGCGGGAATGCTCCAACCAAAAATTCCCGCCCTCCAAGATTCACCCTATCACTGCAGCGCAGATCCTGCGACCTCCCACCGCAAAGGAAACTGTTCCAGACCACTCATTAACAAGGCAGGGCTTTGACATGCCCCCGACGGCATTCCCACCCGACGCCTTTCGGGCGAAGAACCATGGACCGGCGCCGCTATCCTGGGAAGCAGACTCCTGCGGCTCCGGGGTTCCCCAGGCTGGGGCTAGCAGCAACCGCGTGAGGATGAGGTGCGGTACCTGCGGCTTATGTATCACAGTCACGAAGCTGGCCTGCATTTACCCCAGTCAGTGGGGCTCGGGGCTGCGCATCGCCCGTCTCGTGGCGCGAATCTCGTGTGCTCCGATAGACTTGGTGGGCGCCAACTTTGACGGGTGTATCATGATGTCTATCGTTCTTTGTAAGCCTTCCAAACGAATGCATTGTCCGGTCCGTCGCCTAGACGAGCCGCCCGGTGCTGTTTGATCCCACAGCGGCTGTCGACGAACCCACAGTCATACCAAGCCCCCTATGCAGTGACCGTGATGTAGTGTGCAAACCAGCCCCCTCCCCTCTCGCCCATGCCAGTCTTGAGAAAAGGAAGCCAGCCACGCTTCGCTTCTGAGGTACAAGTTTCCTATTAGAGCGACAGCTAGGGCAGTGTATTTTGTAGCGCTCGTCGCGAAGTACTCGCGGAGGCTCGTTTCGCAGCTTTGGCGAGGGCTCTTTTCCAGTTATTCGGACTGGGCGCATAGGGTAACTCGTTCCTCCTTGCACTGACTTCGGGGGTCTATCGCCTCTCTCGCTTCACCCTGAAACCCGGCTCTTGGCCCCGAGCCTCTCCCTCCTCAACTTCAACTGGGGCCCGGGGCCCTAACATCCAATCTTGCATGGCCAGCCACTCACTCCAGCTCGTCTCGGCGCTGACGATTTCCTTCTCGCTGACGTTCTGTAAAGGCTTCAGGAACGGGACCATCTGTTCACCGTCCATGTCGTAGTTGGCCTTGACCCTGAGCCAGTTGTCACTCTTTGCCGCAAAGAGGTAGTTCCGACGCTCAGCTTCGTGCAGTGGTCCGACCCCAGCAACCCAATCGTCCCCGAAGAAGCCGTGGAGAATGCCAGGAATGTCGAAGCCCGTGGCCACCAAGCGTCTTATGTAGGGAGTGAGGGTGGCGTATGCCTGCTGTTGAGACTGACCCGATCCCATGTGCATGGGCATTTTCCCGGCAGCGGTGACAGAAGAGGGGCCCGATCTAGACATGCCCGGCAGCCCAGACGACTGGTGCGAGTACTGGTGCGCTGGGGGCGACACTGCACCACTCGAAGAATATATAGGGTTTGGTTGCTTTTGGTAAGGCAGCTGGATGTTCAAAAAGGCCGAAACAGCCTGGACAGGGCCAGAGTGTTGCGCGTGGTCCAGGAAGTATCGCACGCATGACTGAAACGCCCCGTGCCACTCGAAGATGTCAAACTGGGCATTGACGAAGGGCTGGGGATCTCATTAGTCAGATCGCCATACAGAGTCGCCCAGAGAGCGGCGCGGGCGGGGCAGGAAGGGTTTCTGTGCTCGAGTGTGTGAGGTGGATGGGAAGGGCTTGATGTACCTGGGGCTGCTGGAAGGACGACCCATCCATTCGGCCTGAAAATGCCATGTCTCTGAGCGAGCAACAAGACAGGGAGGCGCTCTACTGGCTGACACAATTGGCGGCCCTCCGTGACAGCCGTTACTTTCTGAGCGCCAGAATGTGCTTGATAATATGGTGTCTGCCAGTCCTATCAGCACACGAGTCTTGACGGTCTTATTGCCAGGCAAGTCGCCGGTCTTGCGATGCTGGGGAGGTTTATCTATACTTCAGCAGATAATGTGCTCCAGGATCCGGTGCCACTGCACCGTCTTCACCACTCGGTAGTCGTTGTCTGTGGATGCAACCTAAGCCGGCGGCAGGTAGCTTGTGGGACAGAACATGCCAGTCCTGACGTGTCTGAAAACACAGCAACAGACGCTGCTCTACTCTGGCCTGTTCTTCCCTTCCCTTCTCTTTGGGCGTGGTCAGGTTGTGGAGGCGGAGGGTGGTGGTGGTGATCAAGTTAAGTATTTGGGTGCGTCAGAAGCGCCGCTAGGGAGGTTGAGACCTGTGCAGACTGCAGGGTGGTCGATATCAGATATGACCGAGATTGAGCTGCTGCTGCTGCTGCTTGCTACTGTGAGTTGGGACTGCGGGGCCCATGTGGAAGCATTGGTCAGGCAAGTGCGATGGGAAAGGGGGGCCGAGAGAAGCAAGGAAAGATGGTGTGCTTGTTTTATAAATTGTGCAGATGGGTTGGGGTTGTTTCGTCGGTGTGCTATATCTATGTAGTCTCGTGCTGGATCCTCGGCGAGGTGACGTGCGTGCGAAAGTGAAAATGAGGCCCCATGAGGTTGCATGGGCTGCAGAGGCAATGCAGAGTACAAGGTTACAGGCAGAGAAATCCCATTCATGTCACCGTTCTGGTCAAGGGGCTGAGGATAAGGAGGTACCCGGGAGGGGGCCGCCACAATAGGACAGCCGTCCTGTCTCGCCGGTGCGGGCCCGCGGGGGGGAACGAATGGACGGACGGGGTGGCCAGGTGCCTGGGGGCCTGGGTGGGCGTGGATGCCCATGGGCAGCAGCGAAGTAATGCTTGCTCTGCGCGCGCAGACACAAGAGGGAGCGACATAAGGTCGTTGGACGAGCTGCTTTGGAGGCTCGTGGGCCAACAGAAGGCGGCGCCATGAGGAAGTTAGTATCGGACCCGCAGGTACAAGCTACCTACACCCTACATAGCTATCCCTCCCAGCGGTACCACATTTGGTGGGCGAAGTGTGGCAGGGTGCGGGCTGGGAGGACAAGAGTCTGGGGATCGTTGTTTGCAGGCCGGCAAGACCAATGGCTGGGGTCGCCGTTTGAAGAGGCGCAGGCAGGGTCTTTCGGAAACATGCTGAGTCCAGATAGGCGAGTGGGAGCCATGGCCGATTGTGGGCCTGGCTGGACAAGGATAAGGGTCGGAGAGGGCAGAGGTGCACAGTACAGTAATGGCGAGAAGAAGAGCGGTTCTCGTCTCTTTGGTTTTTTTCCCTTCCTCCCTCTTTTGTCCTTTCCTTTCCTTTCTCCTCCTGTGCCCTCCACGTCCTTCTCTCCCGTCTCTTGTCGTACGCGTGGCGGTGCCTGGGATGACCCGTCATGGACATGGGGTTTTGATTCTCCATGATCACAAATTGGGAAATTGGGGTTGGGCTGGGCTGGGCTGGTCTTGTCGGGCTGGCTGGCTGGGCGGCTGGGCCCCATTCATATATCACCACGATCCAACATGCCAACCAAGTACCTGCAAGTGTAGCGACGAGGAGCGAGGCATTGATTGGTAAGTGATGATATCCGTGTCGAAGTTGCAGGCAACTCTGGAGCCCGCCCCGTGGTCGAGCCCTGGCGGTGGGGATCACAGATGGGACGTCTAATGGGATGGGAATGCCCGGGGTAGAGCCATCAGACGGTTGCAGTCGAGCTGTCAGAGTGAGCCCGGGGGGTTGCGACTGGAGGTTGAGAAAAGTCGGTAAAAGTCGGTACGGGACCTAGTCTTGTGCGGAGGGCTGGGTTTTGGGACCGGTGTCACTGGAAACGAGCATCACCAGAGAGGATGCAATGGCTGGACATCCTGACTATTCTGACTTGTCAACCATAGATAGCCAGGCTGGATGTACGGAGTACTGTGTATGGGGTCTTGCTGTGCAGGGCTCCCAGCCTGGCAGGTGAGGTCGAGACGCTGCTGTTTGTTTGTTGGCAGCAGCTGGCAAGCAGCCGGATCCGAGCTCTGAGCTCTGATACAAGCACGAGTACCTTCCGGACGTAAGGCCGACGTGGTGGGGTCGATGTATAGGTACTTAGGATGCTGTATCTAGCCCGCCCCGTTGCCCCTGCAGGTACGTACCTGACTGACTGACTACCTGACTGGACTGACTGACTGACCCCAGCCTGGTGTTAGACATGTATCAAGTCAACAAGTACATCTGCCACTCTGCACGCTGCGATCCGCCTGGATGAATCTTGGAGTACTGCCCAATTACATCAGCACATGTAGTATGTGGTGTGCAGATCAAAGCACCCGTACCCGTCAAGATCCAACCCTCGAGGGTCGGGAATATCTCGACAGCTGGGTGCTGCAGGCTGGGACCTGTTTCGCCTTGAAAGCCCCGAAACTCTGGGGTCTCCAGGTCTCCAGGTCTCCAGGTCTCCAGGTCTCCAGGTCTCCAGGTCTCCAGGTCTCCAGGTCTCCGGATTGCCTCTAAAGGGCTCCTCTGCATAGGCGCCAGTACCGCTGCGTCCTGCTTCGCAGGGCCTATGTCGACTACTGTCGGCACTCTCTTCTCGACGCAGTACTATCGTGGTATCTCCTGCGACTTTGGGGGTGTAGCGGTGGCGGTAGCGGTAGCGGTAGCGGTAGCGGTAGCGGTAGCGCAAGCGCAGGACAGCGCAGTGCAGGTGGGCTTGTCCCGGCGTGCAGTGTGGCAGCCTGCAGGGTTTGCTCGGACACCAGGCAGGCAGGCAGAGGTGCAGGGGCCGGGCGACAAGGACGAGGTCGAACATCTGGAGGGATCCGGCCCCAAAACGACTGACACTGACACCTTGGATCTGGCGCTACCGGCTTGTTGTCGATGCCGTCCAGCCCGGCTAGCCCACGGCTAGCGCACCTCATCTGCCAGGAACCTGGGCAGGCGTGGGCGCCAGGCCCAGTAGGGGCCAAGAGGCGAACGGCCGGCCGTCGACACCAACGACACGAACCACGGTACTGCAACCTCACACCTTCTCTAGCCGCGACTCTGGGCCTCTGGGACATTGGCACCGTTGGCCGACACGGTGCAATGTAGCATGCTTCACAGCCCGTCCAGCCCGTCCTGTGCCTCTTGCTCATTAACTCTCGACCAACCGTCGCAACTCGACGGCCATCATTTCCCCCCACGGGAACCCTCGCCGTCACAAGTCACAACGTCCTCTGGGGATCTCGGCGCTAGGCCCACGTATTCGCGTCCTAAGCCTCACATAGGCGTAGTCTACCTGGTCCTGCCCAATGTCCTCACGGCCTGGCCTTCCTCCCTAGCCTGCACTGCTACCGTACCTGGGGAGCTACTGTGGTGCTTATCCATGCCCGGCCCTGTCCTCCTCCTCCTCCTCCTCCTCCTCCTCCTCCTGCTGCTGCTGCTTGACGTCCTCCCCCACCGGCCAGCCTGACCGAGACTCAGAGGGACGACACGAGGCCCACATGATAGACGGAACGTCAACCGCTCGGCATAATACCGATGATAATAATCAATTAAACTTCGTCAAACTCCCGCCGGCACCAGATCCCCCCGTCAACCCTCAGCCATCAGCCGTCAGCCGTCAGACACGGCTCTTCCAGTCCATCCCGTCGCGTACCGCCGTGTCGCCGCCCATGGCTCACCACCGTCGGTTCACCACATGCGAGTCCCTCTCACATGACCGCCTGCCCGCCTCTGGGCACCCTGCTGTGCCTGTGGGAGCTGCCTGGGAGCCTGCGGATATGTCATCATGCTTAGCCTCAGCCTTGTCACCACCCCTGCGCTCTCGTCACCACATGTAGTACTAACAGGACTACCTACTCCGGACAGACCGCAACCTCTTCAATGGGGTCAGTGAGGGCAGACCTGCATCGTGCGCGCATGCACCACCAGCCAGGCCGATCAGCATCCCATCTCATGCGTGTGATGCGCACAACCTTCCAGCTGCCCCCCCCCCCNCCCCGATGCTAACTCTTCATGGCCATCTACTACGCGCTGCGTCCGGCCCGATACAACCATGATCGCTATCGGTCGAATCCATGTATACACTTTTCAACGACCATGCTCCTCCGCCTTATTATTGTTACGAGTGTCATCCACGGCCACGCCCGCTGCGGCCAGCCTCCATGCCTGTTGTGATTTCGTCTTTCGGCTCCAACCATCCCGACCCAGGCAGACTGGACTCGGAGGCGACGCTAGCTTGGATGGCCCACGGGTGCTAGACTTGCCTCACCATCCCATACCATGGAAACGCCGAATTTGGTGCCCTTGGTGCTCCATGCATGCCGCGTGTCCCTACCGCGCATGCTTCACCCCAAGAGCATCCAGCACGCTGCCTGGTGGCTTTGAATCATATTTCTGGCCATTCAGTTGGTCTGCTCGCTCGACCACTCAGTACTAATCGCTAGAGAAGTAATACCAAGCTCTCTTGGCCACGTTCTGCAGTGGCGTGAAATCTACTGCATGTGTTTCGCTATACCAGTTGCCCTGCTGCGCGTCATAAATCCTCACAAGGCACTTCCCCGTTGAGGTACGATCGACCAGTTCGTGGCCGTTGCTTCATCCCATCGCTATTTCATTGTCCTTGAACAAGGCGAATGGGCATTGCATTCTACACACAGTCTAGTGGCAACTTGGCGAAACCGTCCTCGTCGAGGCCCGTCGCCCTACAGCGTGGGTTCCCTACCAGGAGGAGCCCCTGTGCGACGCTCTACGGCCGCCCCAAGGGCCGGTCCCCACCCAGCAAGGCGCGAGTTCCTGGGGGCCTGGCCGTGATTCGATTGGGCTCTGAGGTTGCTCCGATAGAGAATCTGTACGTGTCGCCGGGAATATACAGTCTTCTCGCGCGTCACCGCCCCAGGTCAGCCAACATTGGGATCTCATGCTCCTGAAGTTGACCCTGCATGTTTCCAGTTCGGCGGATATGTGTTACACCAAAACACGACTAATGACTTCGATGGGCCCAATGTCGTGCGTCATTAATTATTCCCGGAATACAAGGGCTATCCATTGGACTAGACTTGCAGTTTTGAGAGAAAAAGCATGTTGCCTCGATTTTTGTCGGACCGCCAGACCGCGCTCTCTGCTGTGTCAGTTCCCAAAGTATCCACCGCTGCGCCACCGATACCATGGATGACCAGGAGTAACTTTGAGGAGGGTGAGGCCGGCAAAGAGAACCCAGCCTGCCAGCCTGTACGCAATGGCTGTTCTACAAGGTTGACATGCATTCCCCGCCCCCGTTCGCTGAGACTTGTCTCCTCTGCCACTGGGGGAAAGTTGGCGCATCAGAAGGCCCTGGATGGATCTAGCCACCGCATGGTACACTAGCAACCCCAAGATCACCGTGTCCCAAGTCCCAGCATCTCCAGCATCTCCGCCGTCGACGCCATTAGGTCAGTTCGGGGTTGGCCACGAGTTTCCATTGCTCGACAGCCTCATGTCGACGGGATCGTGCAGGTCAACCTTTCCACGGAGGTGGCAAGATGTTTACAGCAATCCCAGCTCTTGTTGTAGGCTTATGAAATATCACTACTGCACGAACGACATGCAACATTCTACTCCTTGTGCCTGGCTCCGAGGCTCGGGACACCCGCGTAATGAACCCAGGTCATCATCGCTGTATGGAGCCCTTTGATCTCACCGGTGATACTTGTCCTACCTTAAAAGGGGCGGCCAACTGTGGGACAACGGTGTGGTCCCTGAGACCCTTATTGTTGGGTCCTACCGCATATTCCTAGTCGAAACGTTGCTTCAGTGATCCGGGGGGCTACCAGCCACCGGTGATCCTCTGAGGCTCTGCCCTATGCCCTCTGGGTATTCCCGGCGGGCTGCGTCCGCTATCAGCCACTTTCGTGCAGCTGTAGTTTTGCTTATCCCAGGGAAGTCTCACACTCCGGCCTCAATGTGTCGTCAGCATGGCCTGATTTGTCTCGGAGACTGCAGCGTTGTTCGCAAGAGGGAACTGCTTCTTTCCGAAATAACCTCGTCACCGGTGCGATGGCTCTACACTTGCCGCAATTAGGCCCGTGGGACGCTTCCATATTGGGTCTCTCGCTTGTGAGCTGTCAAAAGTCATGGCTGAGCTAAGTCGTTGCGATGTTCCGGCGCCTCACTTTAAATTCACTCCGTGACGTTGCACCAATAGTCATGGCTTTGAGCAGAGCTGCCTCTTCCTCTTATGTTGGATGCTCAAGGGCCACCTACTGTGCGATATCTAGCCCATACAGTCTCCTGACTTTGCGAGTCAGCAGGAAACAAATTACAAACCGAAGACGGTAGCTGGCAGCCGTCCGCATATTCCACTACCAGCACGAAGGCTGACTTCCATCGTGTTCGAGCTGTGCAATCTCTTGAGGCGGATTCACAAATCTCGCGTCGATTTGGGGCGAAGGAACGGCCGCATATGGATCGAATGATCAGCACCTTCATCGTTGTGAGTTCTGATAGGTGATGTGTCGCATTCCACTCCAGTAAGGATCCTCTCGGATGTAAACTTTTTCCATAAAATGACAATTGGCCCTATGTTGCCTCATTTTAGACCAGTGTGGTGTTGACCGCTTTTTTCACCTGCTAGGCCAGGTGGTAAGTGAATGGGTCGAAATGAAGCTCGACGACTGTCTCTCCAGGCAGAGGCCGACACACAGCAGTGCCTCTACCAGGAGGGAGAACACGAATACATGGATGGAACCGCCGCGATTGTCTACGTCTAAGCCGACACACAGAGAGACTCTGCTATCTCTACGGCCGCCTCCGGAATTGGAAATCCTAACAATCAAGGAGCCCGTCAATTTATCCGGGCAACTCCGGTCCTAGGTCCTCCACTGCAGAGTGCCTTTTACACCCACAGCACTCGCCATGGGTCAGTGTCAACGTCTATCTTGTCTTGCGTGGACAATCATGAACTGAAGCCGGGATCCTTTTGGATCTGGAAATAGGTCCGTTTTCACTGTGCGGCCACACAACGAAGTTGTAAGGGAAATTGCCTTCCGATGCTCATCTGCTCCTTCAGAGCTGCGCGTAAACGGCCATGTTGCCGAGGTTTATCAACTTGGGCGGTGCATCAACAAGCTATCAAGCTTACAGCGACACAGGGCTGGACCTCCTTTTTTTCGTCTCCCCGATTCTGTGTTCACCTCTGTTCAGACCATCCGGTCTCCCGACTTGGCACACAGTAGATTAATTCGGGTTTCAAATTCCAATGCCAGGGCTCAGTATGAGCGCTTACCGGCGAGAGGGCATGATTGTGAGAAAATACGACATCCGAGGCTTGGACAGATGCCCAAGGCGCAGGTAGCATTGGCCGGGCTAGACACGACAGGAACCTCCAAGAAACATGAGTGACTGTGCACTGCATAATCTTTGCCGAGGACTAGTGACCGTTACGGTTGAGGGCAACGTGTGCTGCCTCCCAGGGACACGGGACGACTGTTTCGGGAGCTAGTAACGTGGCTGCTTGATGCCAAACATGCAACGGTCTGCTTGTTCGGCGACACAACTGCATTTGCTGGCGGCAGGGAGCAGGCTCAGCCCGGCTACCACTACAAGTGGACTTCGCAGCGGAGTCACGCAGTAATTGACTAACGCTGGGCCTCGGGGGCGTGGTCCGGACCGCGGCAGAGCAACATCGGCGGTAGCTCGGGCATGTTCCGGTGGACAGGATGGGCTTGCGACCTCGCAGGAAGGAAAGGAAAGGCAGGCTCGGCCGACGTGTTGATCATTGTAAAATGGGGGAACACGCGCCGAGAGCTTCTCCGGGTAGGGCTTTCCGTCTGTCGCCTGGCAAGCCGGATAGCTGACTGCTGTGGAGTGACCTGGACTGTTGTCATGAGACAGAGTTTATTAGTCTTGCACACTGGCCACCACGATCCAGGATGTTTCTTAGCCTTACGAAGCGCTGGAGTGGGACTGTGTACAAAGTACGTAACCCCATCTCCCCGGGCGGGGCTTCATCTACACGTGTAAGCTATACAACACCGGCAACGGCGCATGTCACAGCCAAGCAGCACTTGAGCAGGAATAAAATTCATGGTTTGGTAGGTACGCTAGCGCTGGCGCTTCCAAATTGTCCAGGGCCGGCCGAGAACGAGTCCCCGGTCCCCAGTCCGGGCGATTGTAGCGCGATCAAGTTCTAAGTTTGACATTCCATCCGAAGTTCACCCCGACAGAGTGGCCAAGAGTTTAGTGAGGGAAGCGCAGTTCAGTTGTCGACATCAGCAAGGTGTCAAGCAGTGGAAAAAGGCCCGGGCTCTGAGACTAATACCGGTACTCATACGAGCTGCGAGACATTGCAATGCGCGCGCTTCGTCGCCCTACCACGATAGATCGTCGCCCTCCCTTGCCAGAACTTGTGCCAGAACTTGCCCGTGTCCTCGATCTCCTTGCCCGCAAGGATCTTGTAAAGTTTGCTAGCTGCCTCATCAGGCTCGACGGCGCCTGGGACGTCGCCCGCCCCCGGGATTAAACCAGTCCTCACTATGCCCGGGTGCAGGATCACCACCACGACACCCTCGGCCTTCAGCTCCCACCGCCAGGTTCTTACAGATCATGTCGAGGGCCGCCTGGGACGACCGGTAGGCGTAGTTGCCACCAGAGCTGTTGTCCGCGATGCTTCCCACGCGGCTGCTGACATACCCCAGGCGCGGCCGGGAGAATCTGAGGACGTTGGGCAGGAGGGCCCGCGTGAGGAGGACGGGGCCGAAGGTGTTGATGGAGCAGGTGCGTGTGAGAGAGTCCTTGCTCAACGTATCGAGCGAGTCGTGGTCTGGGTCTGCCACTCCTGGTTTGCGGGTTTCCTTTAGCGACCATCCATCCCGGCATCCCGTTTGTGGTCCCTCCCGCTTCCCGTGGTCGGTTTCACATTCACACCTGCAACGTTCAGCAGCAGGTCGAGGGGCCGGTCGCCGTACTGATCTTTGATCCTCTGGATGGACTCCTCGGATGCTACGTCCAGCTGGGATGTCGCGCAGCCCAAGCTCTTGAGCTTCTCCCCATGGTTTACATCCACGGCGTGAACATTATATCCCTGCTCTCCTTCGTCAACCCCAATTCACTGACCACAATGTGAGGTGGTCAAGAGTATCTTGAAGACTCACTGCATCGATCAGGACTTTGGCGAATTCGTGGCCAATGCCACTGTTGGCACCAGTGATTACCGCTGATGGCATGTCGTTAAGTGTTAGTGCTGTGAGCCTTTCCCGAGCGAGACTATCCCCCAACGTGAGGGCACTGACCCTTATTGAGCTTGTGGTGAGGGGGTTGCTTAGAAATATACGACCTTGCGGGGTATGGGCGATGATCTGTGACGCTTCAGTGTTGTCACTCGTCGGTGGGTTGTAATTGGTCTCGAACCGTCACAATGAGACGAACTGCGTTTCTATGCTTAAGCTGGTTTGGGTTTGCATTCCTCTCTCGCCCTCGGAAGTCTCCACACCATCTTCTCCTGATATATACCGGGAGTGCTGTTAATTCGTTGCATCAGTCTTCCGGATGCCCTCACTGAGGCAGACACAACCCGATCTGTATCTTGCAGAATCTTGATCTCATGAGCGGGGGCCATGCAGAACAATGGAACCCTATATTATATACTCTAAGCCTGGGCTGGAGATTCTGATATCGGAGCAGATGTGCCTTTTATAGCTAGGCCGGTCATGGACCTCGAGCGTCGACGGAGCCCCATGAAGAGGTGTTGCCATGCGTGTGATGAATACTTTGACACAGGCTGACGACCGTCACCCATCGGAGCACCTGGGCTGGAGGGAACATTGAAGGCTGAAAAGGGTATGGCAGACAGGCTAGCACCTGGGCATCGTCTTGCCATTAGCTGTCGAACTGCCAACACGGGGTGGTTGGGCTTGCATCCTTTGCTCAAGTGTTTTTCAAGCATACCAGCACCGGCTGACCCAAATTATCCGGCATCATTTGGATACGACCTGTTCCTTTACAGGACAGAAGGCGTGTTACATTGGCAATCGTCTCAAGTGCGAGTGCGCTGACGGCAGGAGAACCTGAGACAAATTTGTCAAAGTTGTCAAAGTTGAAGGCTTCACACGCCCTGGGTCGCTGCGCATCTTTCTCTGCCCGAACCTGGCTTGAGAATTATACGAATTTGAGCTGCCACCCAAAGTTCTGGCAGTGTTGTTGACACAGCCGTCCTGCTCTTTTCCTCTTGGCGTGACCTTTTCTAGTGGCGCTCTGCCTTGCCGCCAGATAATTCGTCAGCACCCGAGCCGGCCTCTGTCGCGTCGCGTGCCACAAAGCTACAAAGTCTGCCTGGATTTCTCATGATGGCATCTTGTATGCTGGGCCGAGATGCGGCGCCCGAGCAGATGTGTTTCCAGCTGGACGCCACGCGAACCCCGAATCAGCCAGCCCAACACGCAGTCTATCGCCACGCTAGATGCCGCCATCGTCGCTTGGGGCTGGTTCGNGGGGGGCTGATACCCAGCGGTTGCATTTCCCCGTTTCTTTTTGGACCTATCCATGCGATCCTCAAAGAATACTATGCCCTCTCAAGTGTCCTGTCAGCGCGGTTGTTCGCCCTGGGGGGACCCCGAGGGACCCAAAGACTTGTTCTGGCATCCTTCAGGCCAAACTTGGTAAGCAATGTGAGACAGTGCTTCGGAGAGCCAGAAGCGGCTGAGCGCTTCTGATCTCGCTTCCCGGATAGAGACATCCTGGAGCCTTCGCCTGGAAAGCCCGTGTCTGTGAGCGAGCCGGCGTATCCCACTGTTTCCCATCATTCGGAAGCACATACCAGATGGAGGAAGCCTATCGAGGCTGGCAGCAGAGCCCCAATGGCCCCCTGGGTACTTGACGCGTATCGAGCCCCGGACAATGTCTCTTCAGCTGTTCCATTTCTCTCTTAACGAATCTGCTTTTCGCTCTTTGAGCGAGCCGAGTTTTGGATTCACTTGCTCTCCTTTCAGTTATTGCAGCGCTTTTCGATCATGAGCCGTCTCCTCGGTCTAGCAGTTGCTTACTGCTCCATTCTTGTAGCTGAAGCAGCCATCTTCAAATGGAATGCCAACGACGCTCCAAGATGGACCCCGGCACAAGAGACATTGGGTGTGATGCCACTCTTGGGCATGAGTCCGATGCCAACCAGCCCTCCGGAGATTGGGCGAGCGAAGGAGCATAAAAGAGCGGGCCAAGACAATACGTGCGCGTATGTCAACGGCGATCCAGGCATGTATGCCCGGGCACATTTATATCGAGCACTACTGACAAGGACAAAGACATCCCTCTGTACTGCGATGTCAGCTCCGCGTGTGTTTATAATTCAGTGAGATCGAACATCGGCTGCTGCCCTGATACGTCGACCACTTGTTCAATCTGGACGACATGCCTCGACTCTTCTGACAAGAACCTGTTCACAACAGACAACGGCTATACTTTGTGGTGGTAGGTCCCCGTCTTGGTCTTAACACCAGCCTTCTTTGGACGGTACAAGTGTTTAACAATGCTTCGCAGCGGGTCATCCGAGTACCCTTACTGTAGGACGCATCTCTATGAGGACGATGTTTTCACTGGATATACTCTGCTAGGATGTGGAGTGGCGGCAGGAACAGACAGCGTAGTCTACAGCCCAACCTTGTCCACAGACGGTCTATCATCAACATCATCAACTTGGGGCAGCAGCAGTACGAGTGCTTCCGGCACCAGCACCTCGAGGTCGTCCACCACTGGGTCCACCACAACGGCCAGCAACCCAACCACGCCCCCGCCGCCTAAACCGACCAACTCTTCGGCTCCAATCGGCGCCATTGTTGGAGGAGCTGTCGGCGGGGTTGCTATCATTGCGCTGTTTGTCCTCGGCTTGGTGCTCCTGCTACGAAGGAGAAGGCATCACCATCATCATCATCAAGGACCAGCCAACGACCCGTACGGTCCATTGATGTCCCCTGGGGGCACCCAATCGCACCAACCCCCCTCACAGCCAGCAATGCAACAGGCGTTCCACCAGCCCAATATCCAACCGGCGCCTTCCTCGACCGGCTACGTCGGGACAGGGCCCGTGATGGACAATCGCAGCTCCATCACAAAGCCCAGCCCTCTCAGTACTGCTCAGGATATCTATACCTCAACCACAGCAGGAAGCCCCCCACCTCCGAGCCAGAGCCCTGGGATCATACCGCCGGCCTACCAGGCGACGAACCCCAGCGTCGGTCCTGCCGCCGCAACACAGAGTGTCCTGCCAACCGTGCTTGATGGGCCGCAACAACAGAGACCTGAAAGCTATGCCAATCCTGGCTCTCACGGCGCAGTGCAGCCTGCATACCACCAGCACGAGGGAGGCCATTACTTCGAGATGCCCACTGTAAAGAGCGACCGGGAGCTGAGGGAGTTGGCCTAGATGAGTACCTATACATGCGTGAGGGACGTATCACTGCGGGGTGTAATAGGCCGTCCTGTAAAAGCAAGCTACCTGGTGATGGGGACAAACCCGGGGCTTGGGCCGTGACGATTTGAAAACTTGACGAAGAGGTGCATATGGTTCTTATCCAATCTGCCTGCCCCAAAATTGCTAGCAAATGACCATGTTTGATTTCTCTGGCTTCAAATGGCCATCCCCTAATTGCAAAACAAAATTAATGAAACTCATTTTCCAGTCACGAGTGGCGACGTCAACGGCGATCGTGCTGGCCGGAAACAAGATGACTGGGATCCGATCTACGCCTTGAGAGCGGGTCACAGTCGTCTTGATGTTAGAATGTGTGAGGCGCTTGTGCGCTTGGGACTTATCAACGCATCGCCAAGTATCCTTATGAGAGCAGCGCAGAGGCATGTGTCTAGGTGCTAGAAGTAGGGGGGCGCTGCCGAGCGGCGACCCGGGACGGCGGGAACACCGGAAATAGAGACGTCAGGGATCGACAAAGGGTGTGCCCAAAGGTTACATTTTCAAAGCTCAAATCGTTTCCTCGGCCAGTATAGGACAAGTGTCCTATGTGGGACTATGGTATGGGTTGCAACGAGCTGCAATCTAACGCATAAGTGGGGCGACAACAAAGTTCGCCTTAGAACAGCTTAAAACGTCGTTTCTGTCCAGGAGGTTTATCGACACGAAGCAACCCGTACGTAAGACGTTAGACTCGAGAAGTGAAGACAAGATGCCTCAAATCCTACTGTAAGAGATCGCACCCCCAGAGTGAGCCAAGCACACAAGACCTGACATGCGTGGGCCACACATAGCATTGGCGGTACCGGGCACGTCGGTGGCGCAGTGCTGCACAAGATCCTGGAGCAGCATGGCAGCGACGTGCAGGTCAAGGTTGTGGTCCGGGGCGAGGACAAGGCGTCGCGCCTGGTGGCCAAATACCCGCAGGTACAGACGGTGCTGGGCGACCTCTGCGACCACAAGGCCATCGAGGAGGCCAGCTCGCAGGCGGACGTGGTGATCAATGCCGGGCCGGACATCACGCACGATGAGGGCATCAGGGCAATCTTGCGCGGGCAGAAGTCGCGAAAGGCAGGCTCTGGGCAGACTCCGTACTACATCCACACGTCGGGGGCGTCGCTGATCTGGGATGAGCCGGAGGGCAAGAACGGGTCGAGATGGTGGGACGACCTGACGGACGTGCCGGAGCTGAGCGCGCTGGAGGAGAAGCACACGCACGCCGTGACCGACCGGATCGTGCGCGACGGCGCCGAGGACGTCAATGTGGCCATCGTCTCGCCGGGCTTCGTGGGCGGCATGAGCCCGTCGATCGAGCACCCGACGCCCATCACCACCCCGGCCATCCTGACCACCGCGCGTGCCTTCAAGTCGGGCTTCCAGATCTCGCCCGGCGAGAACAGGCACGCCTGGGTCCACGTCGTGGACCTGGCCGGCATCTACATGATCCTCGTCGAGGACGCCCTGGCCGCGCTGGCGGGCAAGCCCATCCAGAGGGACGCCGGGACGCTGCCGCTGTGGGGCCGCGAGGCCTACTACTTCGCCACCGGCGAGGACATCTCCTTCTCGGACTTCATGAGGGGCCTGGCCCCCGTGTTGAAGCAGCACGGCGTCATCGAGAGCGAGGAGATGAGGTCGGTGTCGGTCACCGAGGCCGCGCGCATCAGCCTTGCCGGGCCTGACGGCGAGTACGACCCGCTGGCCCCGCCGCCTCCTCCCGATTCCTGGGCCATGCACATCGCCATCATGTACGGCGTCAACATGAAGATCCGCGCCTCGAGGATCGCGAAGCTCGGGTGGAAGCCCACGCGCAAGGTGGTCGAAACCTTCCCAGAGGTCGTACCCGAGTTCCTGCGCCGCGAGAAACAGGCTGCTTGATCATGTTGGGGGTGGTCGGGCCCCGTTGCCAGGAGAGCAACGGGTGTGGTAGTGCTTAATTAATCGAGAAGGTGGTTCTCGGGGCGACACAACCAGACCGTGTACAAGTCAGAGCATTGGAGGATGTGAGGCTGAGGCGGACAGACGTTGGAGCTGGAACGGATCGCCTTCGGAAGCCAAGGTTACACAGCAGTAGTAAGTGGGCTGGGCAGCCCTTAGATAATACAGATGGACGATCAATGCGATTTTATTCTGCCAGTTTGAAGTGTGGCAGAGTGGAGATAACCTCATGAGCTGGCAGCATCTGCTGGAGCTCCTGCACCTGCAGCCGGCCTGTTGCTGTCAAAGTGCACGACTTCATGCCCGACGACGAAGTGACCCTTGTCCATGTTGGTGATGGCCTGCGCCCCCACCTCCAGCTCTGCCCACTCGGGTGTCGAGGTCATCACGCCGAGGTCGTCAAGGCTATAGAGCCAGTATGTTGTGACCATGTCATAATCGGGAATCGACCAGCCAGGCCGACCCATGTCGGTTTTGAGAGCATGCCGGAGAGGCTCTCGGAAGTGTGGCGGGTTCACCGTCTGCATCCGAGCAAGTCACCGCACTGTCAGCTCGATATTTCTCCCTCGGAATGACAATACGCAACAGTGTGCGCGACTGACCTGTGTCCACTTCACCGTGTACTTCTGGATTACTGGTTTCGCCTTGACAGGGTACACCTTGGTCGCCCATTCAGCGAAATCCTCATAAGATACCTCGTCCTTTTTGTACAAGCAGACGTCGAACTTGATCAGTGTCGAAGGGTTAGCCATTTTTACGACAGGGAGAGAAAGGGAGGGAGGGGGGTAAGAAAGTGTGGTTGCTCTGTGGTTCGCATTGCTCACATTGCGCGGTACAGGATCTTCTGCGCCTTTTATGCGCGGCGTTGGTCTGTCTGGCAAGGCCAAATCCCCCGCAGCCGCGGCGAGAGGACCAACACACCACCAACAGGGTTCAACCAACTGCACATAGGCTACCTCCAACTGGTCGAGTGGAAACCTATCAGCATCAAGGCAAGACCCATGCCTCGGTCAGCACTCTATATCGACTGGGTTGCCCGCCTCTTTCCCCGAAATTCTGACACTGCTGCTGGGCTGGGAGATGGGTCACGTCTTGGCACCAGCGGACGGACCGTGACCTCTCCACTTGGACGCTGGCACAAGTCTGGGACACATATTCAGGCGATCTCGCTGGCTAGAATTAGGACACGTAGAGGTCCTGCTCGAGGAGCACACTGGGACTTGGCTTCCATTGGATGCTCTCCAAGTTTCTACTCGTCATCACCCTTCAAAGCCTTCTGCAACAAAGACGTCGCCCGGTCGCTGTGCTTCATCTGCAGCGCCATCTCACGGCCCTTGGGGCTCATCTTCTTCCACGTCTTGCGCAGGATGCTTATGACCTTGTCCTCATCGTTATCAGGCTTCGACTCGAAACCGTCAAGCTGGTCATCAAGGAACACCAGGCACGCAACGTCCTCAAGCACCTGTGTCTCCTCGTTGGTGGCCAGGTCCTTCTTGCTGATCAGGGCCGAAATCCGCTCGACGTCAGCCTCTGGGGGCGGCTCGGCCATGGATAGGAGCAGTTCCTTGACCTGGGCCGCAGCCTGGGTCTTCTGTTTTGTCCTCCACGAGAGATACCCAGGCCTGGTCATCGGGTAGCTGCTTCGTGGTAGCTCCCAGCTGCCGGGTTGTCAGTCCACGCATCGCGGTCAATGAGCGGGTTGGCAGTGACAGACCGTCTAAAATGCTGTGCCCTGCAAGCAATTTGCAGTGCAGGAGAGGCGTCCGGACATCGTTGGGCGAGCCAGCGCGTCATCTTTTGGGCATAATGGAGCTCATAAGGCACCTCGCCTGAGCCATCCGTCGCCGTGGTCTTGTTGGGATCTCGGGCGTGAGCTTCATCAATGAGCTTGATTGCCGTCGAATAGTTGGCGCCGAGCGAGGGTAGGGTCGCCATTGTGACCTTGCATGTGATATCAGATGCCTTGTCAATGAGTGGTCTCGGCGACGGGGAGAGAGGTTGACTCGCGAGGGCCCAAGTGGTACGGTCCATGGCATTCATTGACTAATCACATCTGAATGACATGTGATTGGCCCAACCATATCAACCAGCAGCACCGACGGAGACGTCTCCGCGGCATTGAGGATCTTTGACAATCTAGTAGAAGTACAATAGCATTGTATTATCTTGTGGTGCATGCCAATGACATTCTGCCACAAATCTCTCGTATAATCACCCACCTAGGTAGGTAAGTATTTACAGACTGTGCAGCGTTTCCCCTCGCGTAGTCAACCTTTCATCCTGCCTCAAGCCCCCGTCATATTCAGCAGAAATCAAATTGGAATGTTTGGTGAATACTTAATGATAGGCCGTACGGGGATAGATAAAGCTGTTCACAAGTTCGTGCCCAGAACTATCCTATGTCTTTCTCCAGAGGCAGTAGTGCTGATCATATCGTAGAACATTGAATTGAGAGAAACGATTCCCACGTGAAATTTACATTTGTCATCCAACTACACCGAAATTTGGTGACACTGGTAAGCCTGCTCAAGTGGGAAGCGCAGAGGGCGCAGAGGGCACATGCCAAACAGGCTACTCGAGTAGACTTTGTGCCTCATCCGCTTGTCGGCCACGAAATAGCCTCTCAAGGGGCCTTCGAGATGCTGTGGATGCGAGAATGTTACAATACCAACGCCACTAAACTCTCTGCACATTCATGAGACCAATTCAGCAATCCAGATTGTATTGCAGCATCTATTGATTGTGTGGTTTTGGGCCAGAAATTTTCCAATTCCTGCAGCCCCATGGCCAAATGCGCGTGGTGATGCATTTACGTACAATTTAACCATTTCAACACAACTCTCAGGTGAAAGGGAGGGAACCTTATCTCACGAGCACATATTTCTTTTCGAATTGACCTGTACCGACAAACTGCTGAGCTCCTCATTCCAAGGATTGCCTGTTTTCACTCAGCTTTGCAGCCTGATGCCCGTTCTTCCCAAGAATTCACACAGAGGATCGGTAGTGAAGCGCTTGGATTCAGGTAGGCTGCTTGAAATTGACACCCTCTAGTGCCTCAATTTCTGTTTCCTTCAATCCATCCTTGCGCTCTTCACCTTTTGTTTGCCTCAAATAAGCAAGAACCCCCCCCGGGCACAACCACCAGCATTCTCAACTCCACAACTATCACCATTCTTCACCGCTCTATTCTCAACTGACCGTGATGGCTCCCCTCGCCGACCTCGCCATCAAGGGCGAAGGCGGCAGTCGTGTTGCAATTTCGGACTGCAAGCTCCAGCCACTCAACCTGCTCATCCCAGGTGGCGCTCCCGTCATGGTGCCCAAGCACAAGGCTTGGCCAGGTGCCAAGAAAAAGGAGGTAATCGAGGTCAGGGTTCCACTCTCTGCAACAAGCTCATACGACGTTGGAGAGGAAGGCGATTCAAGTGAAGAGCTCGTCGCTACGAAGACAAAGCCAAGACGAGTCAGTAATTCCAAGGCATGTTCAAAGACCGATGTGAAGGTCAAGCCCGAGAAGAAGCTAGAGGGGTCCTGTAAAAAGGCAACCAAGCTGGACAAGCTTGCGACCGAGGCCAAACAGCGCAAGAAGCTCGAAAAGCAGCTCAAAGAGCAGGAGGAATACATCGCAAAGCTCAAGGCAAAGTATGCGGCCAAGAAGCAGAAGCACCCGAGCAAGAGTCACAACGAGAGAGGCGAGCCCGATACAGACTCAGACAATGGCGCCACATCCGACTCGATGTCCATGGCTGGCCATGTGTCTGAAGCGTCCGACGCATCAACCAGCGGAGCAGTGACAGACGCAAGCGACCAAGTCCGGCGCTTGATCAAGAACCTCAAGATCAAGGGCGCAGGAACAGACAATGCCGACTTCAACCCGTCAGAGGACTCTCAGCTCCTAGCCAGGAAGGAGAATGGAGAGTCATGGGGTGTGATTGCCAAGTTTATGGGCCGCCCAAAGAAGCAGATCCAGAAGCGCCACAAGGAGCTTCTGGCGCTCGGCAAGACGGCCGAGACAGCAGGCACCAGCGGCCCCGGCGAGAGCACAGAGGCGGCTTCCACCACTACTGATACGGACAAGGATGCGCCGACTGATGCCCTTGGTGGGCTCTTTGACCTCGGCCGTCTCCAGGCCAAGTTGGAGGCCACCGCGGCAGAGCAGGCCCAAGCCGACAAGGACTCAGACAGCCACGAAGAGGATGCTGTCAAGGCGCCCCAGGCATCACCTGTTGGCATGCTAAAGACAGAGGGTGGAGATAAGAGCAAAAACAAGAAAAAGCCAAAGCAGACCTCACCAGCCGCCGCCGGGGGCGAATCCGGCTACGAGTCCGGCTCCGAAGAGGTGTCCACCAAGGTCTTCATCGGCAGCTACGCCAGACGGCTCCTAACCGACAAGAGCACTATCCCGGAGGCGGACGACAATTTTGACGAGGATGACTGCATCCTCATGGCGATTGCGGATGCTCGCAGGAAGGGCGACCGCTGGAAACAGATGCAGGCTGACTTTGCCAATCTCACCGGCCGTATGGTCCCTGTCGATGTGTTGAAATACAAGTTGGGAGAAGGGGACAAGCCAGAGGATTATTGAACAGGCCCCCCGCGCGCAGTAGGGTCAGGGCCAGGTAAAAGTTTCGGGTCTTGCGGTCGAATAGGCCCCTTTGTCTGCTTACAATCCAGTACTTAGGCAGTGTCATGACGGCTTCAACCGAGCAGCAGGACTAGGTATCGCCATGCAATTTTGGTGGAAGCACAACAGATTTGACCGGAGCGGGATTGTACGGCCGGTTTAATGATGCCCTCTCTCTTGAGTATGGGGCTGACGGTCTGCTGTCAGAATTTAGAAAGCCCGGGAAGAAGCTTCTGGCAGTGGTACCCATTTTGGAAGCTCGGTCTGGAAATGCGAATTTCCACCTTGGGAGAGGACGATGCACTGGCCCGTTGGGCCAGCCGCTGCCCAGGGGAAGACTGAGGCAATACATCAGCACGGAGACTGAGGAATACAGGCTCATTTGCACCTCCACTCTTAACTGACCATGGCCACCCAAGCAATTCACAACCACATCAAGGAGAGGTTAGACGTTGTCGCCGTGTCTACACCTCCGCAGATCCATCTCTGGTGTCACGTCTACTTACAGATGTTCAGGAACATAGGTCATGTCACGGCGAGGAACTATTGCAGTATTGCAGATGGCCACCTGGGCAGCTAGCTACGTACAAATCTAGCGCCGCAGCTTTGCCCAGCCCTCTGGAGTAATATGAGAATGGTAGTACGTTGAAGGACCGTCAGCTACAACACAAACACTGCCATAAGGAATAAAGATGACCAGAAAATACAATATGCTGGATTAAGCCATGTATATGTTGTTCCTGCCCCGTCTCCGTTTCTCTTCAAATCACAACCACCTTGCTCCTGTATAATGTCCCTTGGTATCTCTGGTATTCTGTAGTAAACCCCGGGCCCTGCCTTTTTGTGATATTATAATCCCCAAACTCCATTTCAACGCTGGTATTGCTTGTACGACAAGGACGATACTCTAGGTCTCGAATGTGGTGCTCTTCTCCGCCTGTTCGTCAAGTTGATATCCTCGGCCCCCTCATCGTCCACGTTGTCGAATCGCTCGTGGCCGACCGTGATGATTTTGACCAAGTTTCCAAAGCCAACAGCGGCACTGCTGTAGCCGACCTTGATCATAGGTCCAAGTGTGGATATGATCAGTCCGGCAGGGTCGTCCGGCGCGACCAACGGTGTGGTTTCAACGTTTCCATCCTTCTCCACCCCGCTAATTACCCAAATCTCCCAAGTTTCCTCCACCTTGTTTCTTCTCGGTGAGGGATCGGCATGTCCACGTCTACGGAGGCCAGATTGCGCAAACGTTGGGAGTCGTTCTCTCATCGGAGAGCCTCGATCTTCTCTTTCCTTCCTCCTGATGCCAATAAAGCAACCGTTTCGTAATGGTGTCCATGCACCAGGGTTGAGTATCCGCCGAGTGATGAGCCTGGTTTCCCCCCACACACAACTAGACCGCACGCGCGCGCCCGATACGTCCGAGAAACAGATGTTATCATAATCCTCCCCTGGTAGGTAAGTCTGGAGTACGCACTCGCCGCCCTCTCCACTCACGTAGGCAAGTGTCAGAGAAGTCACGGTTCCTCGACCACCCGGGCCCGATCTTTGGCCCTGATACACAAACTTGAGAGACTTGGGCTGTATCGTTTCCGTCTGGAAAGTATGCATGACTCTAGAGGAGTAGAGGTCGACGAGGTCGACGCCTTGACTCCCGACGACCATGTAAGACGCGAAGCCCTGGACAGGCAACAGGGCCTGCGGCTCCTTGAGGGTACTGCCAATGATTCTCGCCTCCGAAGATATCCACAGGCCGTCGACGTAGTCGACCCGGTGTATGCAGGAGCGTCGTGACAGAGTCACGACGGAAAGGCGGGGCTCGGACTGAAGTGAAGCTGCTGTGTGGTGATAAGCATTGGTCAGCGGGGCCCTCAGGCAACATCTCCCGTGGTCTTGGAAGAGAGATCTGAGGTAAGGACTTACGCTTTTCCGCGATGGTTACAGCAGAGATCAGAGGGCTCTTGCAGATCAAATGGTCCGAGTGCTCGAGAACGTCATGAAATATCTCAGTCATGGTCCCATTCCGTCTCACAATGACAATCGAAAGACGGGAGTTATTCCTGGTGGGTCCGAAGAAGAAGGCCTCAGGCTTCTGCCCGTACAAATCCACAGGGGCCGAAGGACCCCATTCCTGTTTAGAGATGCTCCAGAGCAGGACCCGGTACGTTGACAAGATTGCCAACCAAGTAGAGGCACTGTCGACTGCCATCGCCTGTATAGGGAAGGGGCTGTCCATCGGGGATCTGGGCTTATCTAGATCGTGACTTGCAAAGTCGTACTGCAGGTCCCACACCCTGATCTTTCGGTCAAGCCCAGCGGATACCACGTGGCTGTCGGGAGCGACCAACAGCCTTGCGATGTCCAGATGGTGTCCATTAGCCAAACTTTTGACTGAAACAAGAGGCTCCTCGTCGATATCATCTTCGCCCCTGACGTCCGCCATTTCATCCCAGAGTAGGTAGTTCATTAGGAGTCTGACCATTGCCACCAGAACGAGTACTGTAACTATGAAAGGCGTGATTTGATGGTGCGTGAAATCATAGACTGCGTCTGGGAACCAGCGCATGCCCGCGGGCGGGTTCCGATTAGCGCCCTTGAGCACGAACACCACCGGGTCATGGACGCGAGCAACGTAGCTGTGAGCCCAGGGCTTGATGACATTGATGACTTCTTTGGCCGTCTCGTGGTCTTGCAGACGCAGCCAGGACTTCGGGCTTCGGGCTTGGTGTATCTGAGCATAAGGAGGCGAGTCTTCTGCGCTGTGGGATCTCCAGAAATGTCGCCAAAGCCCTGCAGGGCTATGCGCGTCTCCGCTTTCCAAGAAATGCCACTGTGCTACAACCACGAACCCCAACATTACGACGGTCCCCGCGATACGCGTCGATAATGCTATGCGCCCCTGCAGAATGGCGTCAACAATGGACTGGCGCGGTGGGCCATCTAGAGTCAGACGGTTGTTCATGATAGAAGCCTTCTCTAGCGCGTCGCCAAGTTCAGTCCGGCGCACGTCAACGCTGAGGACAGAGAGGAAGAACGTCGAAAGATAGAAGAAGTCAAAGAGGATCGCGATGGCTGCGAAGGTGCAGAATGCGGACACGCCGGAGGAGACCACCTTGGCCAAGCCCCAGAGAATCAATAGATTCTGAGCCACACTGGCAAGCGCTACGTGACCCGTCTCGCCGAAGGCATATCCAATGCGGCTGCTGGTGTTGTGATCGGATGGTGTGAGTATGACGGCGTTAATCAGGCGAAAGACATTCTCCAAACTCATTGCCATAAGTACTAGAGGATAGGCCGCCCTTGGGATCCTGGAGAGATCGATCCTGAAGAGAGCACACACAGTCAAGCTGGAGATGATCGACATTATGATCTGTGCGACCACGGTTACGATCAAGCCCAGTTTGGACTTGACCGCCCTGATCTTGGAGAGGCTCAGCAAGAAGTAAGTGGTCGTCAGCAAGTAGGCCAAAGACAGTAGAATGGCATCCTGGATAGAAATCGGTCGAAATTGGAACTCGAAAAGCTGAGAGCCAGCTGACACGCCATCCCTCGGGAAAACGTCCCATTTGTCTGCCATGCGTTTGGCAGACTCTGCAGTCTTCTTCCTCCATTGCTTCCCCACAGGCGAGTCTTGGAGGTGGAGCAGGGTGATGACCAGCGCATCGGCAGCGATGAGCCGCCTGTCCTCAAACTTCTTGCCGCTAAATACTATCGAATGCCGCAGGGTCACATTGACAGAGGTTGGCTGTGTCTTCTTCTCGTTGACCGTGTTGATAAAGTCTTCATCTCGCGCGATGTTGCCGGCGTCGCAAGCCCAGTACTGGAGAGGAGAGTGGAAAAACCATGACTGGTTCGTGAGGCCGTTGATGACGTGGAATGCATCTCTCTCCCGTTCGGTGAGGTCGGTCTCCGGTTCGAGCCGAGGAATGCCACCGGTGGGCTGCCGAGGATCGAAGTCGGTGGTAGGCCCCAGTATCGCATCCTGCAGTTCCAGGGCGCCCAAGAGCACCTCGCGGTCAAGGGCTTCCATATAGCTCCCATGCACCCATATCGTGCGCATGATGACATCGGGCTGGACAGCCGGCCTGTCGTCCACAGGCTGGGCGTCGGTCCAGACATGGAGAGGAAGGTTAGGTGCAGCGACGGTGTAGTCGGTGGTGTAGAGAAAGGGGCAAGGGTATATGAGAAAACCAGCGACGGCCACAGATATCAGCAATGTCGCGAGGACGTGCCGTGCAGCGTATCGCCCATATCTGGTCAGTGCGCTTCGAAGAGGGTGGGTTGGTGGCAACAGAGGGGCCTCGGTCGTCCTGTAGATCGGGTTAACCCGAGAGTTCACGTCATGCTGGGGCGCACCGAGAGAGGCGGGCTAGACACAGAGATAGAGAGAGGACCTACCCTCTGAGCGGGTAAAGGAGATACCAGATCATCATAAGCAGGTTCACCGAGAAAGCCCAAGGGTCAAGCGGATGTTAGGAGAGCGAGGGGCAAACGGTGGACAGCTCATGCTTGGCGCGAAGACGGCGAAACTTGTGTGTACGGATAGAGCCAAGACTAGCAAAACATAGTCATGAAGGTACTCAGAAGCGAGGAAGGAAGCGGCCTGGCTGCGTTCGTTCGCTGATGCAACAACAGCCCAAGGACGGCCGAGGGTGGCCACAAAATATGCGAGGTGGACTTGAGGGTTGATGCTCCGGGGTGGCGGCGGGATTGGGAAAAATGACAAGACAGTCTAGCCCAGTCCTTTGAGGCTACTGTGTACTGAGACCCAGTCACAGCGGGAGACAGGAGGATTCCGCCGCGCGAGAGGAGAACGGAACCTTAATGATCTCGTGGTGCAGTTGCGAGAGATTGGGGCGGGTGCACTCGTCTGGGACGGATGGGCTGGAGTCTAAAAGCTGTAGTGGATCGGCAGGTGTGCGGCACCATGGACCCGGCCCAAGGGAGACGACACGGCGCCAAGGCCCACAGGAAGATGGATAGCGAGGGGACTCAGCACCCAATGAGAACGGCAGAGCAGCCGAGCAGGCTCCCAAGATGGCCGGCACGGACAACTCTGTGCACAGCGGCCTAATTGCTGTTATCTGGTGTAGTCAAGATGAGCAACCCGAGCTGATGTGAGCCGGCGGCGGAGGGGCTTGGTATCGTTGCAGCTTTTCGCGCTTTGCGTAAGGGAAGCAAGCCCCTCTGCCTCGTGAGGCCTAGGGCTGCTGACGGGCAGGAAGCGGCCAGTTCTCGTCGATGCTGGCGTATTGATGGACCAGAACCGTCGTGTAACCGCACAGCAGCTGCACTCTGTATGCGCATGCGACAGGTACGAATCGAGCGGTAGGGCGGGGAGGGGGGGGAGTAAGGGAACAGCTAAGATCAGGGGATATGGGAAAAGCCGAGATGACAGCAACGATGGTTCGGAAGGCTCTGCCGAGTAGGGATGGGCTTGAGGGCTGCGATGGGGCGGAATGCTGAGGCGCGAGTGCGATATGGTGCGATGTATGGTGCGGTGATCGAAATAGATGGCTCTCGCTCCGAACACTATTCCGCATGTGTAGGTGGTCTACGGGAGACTATGCCAACTATGCAGTAGGGGTTTGAGGGATGCGAAACCGCCTTGGGCTTCAAAAGGTCCCAGGTGCTGGTTGGTCACCCCCCGGCGGCGGGTGGTTTTGCTAGTTCGTATGGCAGGCAAGGATCGAGGGATCTGGACGAGTTGACGTCGAGGGTGGGGTGGAGGCGCATGCAGGGGTGTCGTTGTGTAGCGTAGCAGCTGGCAGTCTGGTTTGTCCTGGCTTTTGGCTTCGTGGAGACAACCCAGGAATCTCAGGAACGCTGCACCCAGCTTTGGTTGCCCAGTGGCCCAGTGGCCCAGTTGCCCAGCCGTACCCGGGGTGCTGCTATTATGCAGTCGCACAGGCCAGACCCCACGGGAAAAATAACTCACAGTACAGTAAGTATTGCCGACTGGACTGGATCCCGTGTTGCGTAGGCTGGCAGGTTGGCTGGGTGGGTGGGCCAGGATGAGGAAGAGTTTGTCCTGGCTGGGTGGTGCACGGATGCGCAAGGGGAACTGGCAGAAGAGTCGGAAGCTTCCCTGCAGGCGATTCTGTCGTGCAGGATGCTACACTGGCCCGAGACGTGGTGGTTTTCCCCAGATTCGGAGGAGCGCGGTGGGGCCTTGGTGATCGGCGTCTCAGTCCGCAGGTGGATGGTGTCCTGTGCCGTGCGTCCCGTCCCGTACAGCTTCGCCTCGCCTCGCCTCGCCTAACGTCGTCTCGTCTCGTCGTCCCGGACCGCGGTGGCTCGATGCCGATAGGGGCAGACGGTATGGGCCACAATGTGCAGAGGGTGTGAGGCAGTTGAGAGAGGGTGAGATGCTTGAGGGAGGTGCCTCTTCCAAGAGGAAAGTGGGAAAGCAAGCGTGCGTGTATGTATGACAAGCACGAGACAAGCACGAGACAAGCAAGACAAGCAGCTGTGGCGTAACCACGAGTGAAGTGTCGGGAAACTTAAGAGCCTTTCCTTCACTAGAAGCTTTGAGAGGCAAGAGGTGTTGCAAGTACTTGCTGTGCTTTCTGCGGCAGTGGCCTGGGAGGAGTCGGCCGAACAAAAGGGAAAGGACGAGGGGCTCACCTTCTCTATGATGGTCTGCCCGCCCACTACTTTGCTCCAGGCTTGTCTCTCTCGGCCGGGTTGCGGTTCAGATGTGACCCAAGTCTTTCGACCTTCACGCCACACGTGGACTTTGCCAACACGGACAGGTTCCAGCCTCTCGGCCGCACGTCTGCACGTCCGCGTAAAAAGCCACGCACCATCAATGGCCACCCATCAATGGCCACCCATCAAGGGCCGCGGGCATCGTCATTGTCATTCTCATCGCCACTCAGGTTTATCACAAGACACCACTGCTCTTGTCGCCATACGATACTGTCGTCCTCCGTCACCTGCGGCAACTGTGGCCTGAGTCTTGCCAGCACCTGGACCACTGGAACCATCATCGCCGCCCCCGGCAGGAACAGGTGTTGCAACAGAGGCAACAGAAGAAGCAGCAGCAGCAGCCCTGAGCATCGAGCGTGCCCACCGTGCATCACAGTAACACGACTTGGCTTTGGGCCCACTGGCAGAGGATGGCGTGCCTAGGTAGGCCACGGCTCGTCACAGCAAGGGTAGATCATGGTGAGTATCCGGGAGGGTCGACGGTTCAATCTGCCTGGGCTACATAAACATTCGACAGGATCACCAGCCTGTCTTATAACCCCCCTCTCTCAAACCCGACCGTCTCCCGGGTCGCCTTGATTTGCCGTTTTGTGGCCGCCAGCTGCCATACATCGCAGAGCCTTGGGCACCGGAAAAGAGCCTGTCGACTTCTAGACCCAGTTGCAGCCCTGTTGAGGGCCCAGCAGCCGCCCTCTTGTCAGGCCACTTTGGGTTATCATCAGCCGATTTTGCCGTCACCCCTCGACCCAGTGCCCTGCAGCTGGACCGCTAGCCTGCCCCAACCCTCTTCTGATTGGGTTCTCCGTCCCTCCGAAAACCCGGGCCTCAACCATCATGACGGTTCTGCACCCCGACCCGCATCCACCACACCCTCAATGTCACTTTATCTAGACCTCTCCGGGCCTTCGGAATAGGCCAAGATCTTATTCAGTAGCCTGAGATTACCTTGCCACGTGCGCCGTCCCAAGATCAGCAGCACGCGGGCCCACTTGCACGGAGACACCCACGTTTTCTACCTGCCGCAGCATCGTCCCCGGAACGGGCCAGGAACGGGCCTACCACCCCTACCACCCCTACATATCTAAGGTGCCGCGGCATAATCTGCTGCCCCGGAGTTGGCGTCTATGGCACCAGTCTCCGACCCTCTGGCCGAGCTGCTCATCAATTACAATGAGCTCAACGCCTCCGTCGTTGACGAGCTCGATCAGGAACCAAGCCCGCTCGAGTTCATGAGGTATGTCTCGAGAAACACCCCCTTCGTGGTTAGGGGAGGGGCGAACGACTGGACTGCAACCAAGACATGGAACCTTGCACACCTCAAGGACCTTTTAGCCGACCAGACCGTCAATGTCGCAGTGACTCCCTACGGGTTTGTAAAATCTCACTTTCTGTTCCTCCCTGGAGTGTGTTTGAGAGCAGCAGCTGCCGTCTGGAGCCGTGCGTGAAACATCCTAATCATGGCTTTACGTTGTCAGGAACGCCGATGCCCCGACAAAAGACGAGAAGGGCGAGCTTGTTTTTGCTAAACCGTGGGAGGAAGACCAGCCCTTCTCTGATTTTGTTGAGTTCGTCGCGCGTCAGGAGACAGACGGTTCCTTCCCCCCGGGCAGTGAGATACGATATGCTCAGACTCGTAAGCGCGAGCGGTGCCCTCGTCTCATTATGCCGCCACCACAAGTTTCTCATCACATCGTTTCAGAAAATGACAACCTTCGCCATGAGTATATCTCGATCTTCGATCAGGTTCAGCGGGACATACCCTTTGCACGGATTGCATGTAAGCAGCTTCTAGACACAAACCCTACCCCTGCAAGAACAAGCATATCCAATTCTCAGCCTACACAACAAAGACTTCAGGCGCTGCATGTTTGAAGACAGGCTATGGCGACCTTGTGGCCTACTTTTTGCTTTATTGGCAGTAAGCTAATCCTTGGAATCCTTTGACCGCTGACTCCGAGTGCTGTAGTGCAGAAAGAGCCCGATGCTATCAATATGTGGTGAGTCGAATATAAGGTGGAACTGATAGGCGCCCTTTGGAATCTGGTCTGACGCATCGGCCACTCAAACTAAGGGTCGGCAATTCTCGCTCAGTGACAGCCCTCCACAAGGATAATTACGAAAACATATACGTACAGGTCCAAGGACAAAAGCATTTCGTCCTGATGCCCCCACATTGCCATCCATGCGTCAACGAGAAGCCACTCCGCCCGGGGACGTATGTGCGAGACCAGCAGGACAGGCAGTTGCATCTTGTCATGGATGGCGGCGAGAGTGATGAGGATGTCTCTGTGCCATTTGCAATCTGGGACCCAGATCAGCCGGACGAGAATGCGACACCTTATTCCAGGCTTGCGGAGCCAGTGCGTGTCACGCTGCGAGAAGGAGACATGTTGTATCTTCCGGCCCTGTGGTGAGTTGTACAGTTTTTGGTCATTCGCCCCAGATGGCGGGCAGCGCTAAAACCCGGCGGCATCTGAACAGGTACCACAAAGTGTCACAGTCTTGTTCGGAGGAGGGCATCTGCGTGGCTGTAAATTACTGGTATGTCCATACAAGCAATATACACTCACTACTCCCCCTTGCTGGTGGAGCTAAGTCCATTGCAGGTACGACATGGAGTTCAGCGGGCCGCTGTATCCTGCAGCATCATTCGTGAGGTCAGTCAGCCTACAGAAAAAACAGCGGCACTTAAGGTAGCTTCTTGCTTTGAACCATTGAAAGCAAACGTCACACGCCGTCGGTCCAAGTTCTGGCCGGGGTTCACCAGCCGGCCTTGAGGCTTGTTGAACAGATCATAGTAATGCAGCTAGACGTTCGGAAAGAAGCGTTCTGCCGCGCTCTGAAATGTGAATTAAGAGGTACGATCTAATAGTTATAGACTATGTACATGCTCAGAACCTGACGACTTGCTTCCCCCATGAACCAAGCTGTGCAGTCAGTGCAGTGAGACTGTTGCCGCTTGGCCAGTAGTGCTATATAGCACGCATGCGAATGTCCTAGGCTACTTTGACTGAAAACATGTACTGCACTTGTCAAGAAAGGGTGTGATAGGAGTGGGATGAACACATGAATCAAGACTGAACGGATGGGCAAAGCAACACCTCTAGCAACTTTGGGGGCGGGACCACCCGAGTGTGAATGAAATGTGCCGGAAGTACCCAGCTTGCCCCGGTCTTGCCTGTCGCATGCGGGTGCTCAGGGGCAAGCTCGCCTGGTATTTGGCTAGGCCAGTCTAGTGTGGTGGGGACCCCTCCTCACTCTCACTCGGTCACTCTTGAGCTGTCCTTGTGCATTCCTCGTCCGAACAATTGTCTCCCTGCCCTGCCGTGAGAACAATGGGCGCCATCTCCTGCGGTTGGCTTCGACTACGCGCAACCTCCCCCGTCTTGCTGTATCGCTGCCGTCACGGCCGCACTTAAAGACTCACGCAGTCTCGAGCCCCCCCTTATGCACGAGTCGACTCGCCTTTGCCAGCAGAGCCAAACAACCGGAAGCCGCCAACATGTCGAGGTTCAGCAGGGCCCCCGGGCCCCAGAACACGAGCATCCTCAACACCTTGCGTGCCACCGAGATGATTGACACCAAGGCCGCCCTGCCCGCCGAGATCCTCGTCACCATCCTCGACTACCTGCCCGTCTCCGACCTCATGCGCTTCGCCCGCGCCTCCAGCCGCATGCGCGAGATGGTCTACGACGACACGAGATGGGTCGCACGCCTCAAGAGCATGGGGATGTGGAATGAGCTCGAGGCACGCCGCCGCTTCGACGATGCCGTGCGCCGGAGAAAGGAGGCCCAGGAGAGGGATGCCAAGGAGCGCGCCGCCGCCGCCGGAGCCAACAGCCAGGGCGCTGCCGATGCTGGGCGACAGATAGGTTCCGCAAAGAGGCAGTCCGCAACCGTGTTTTTCGACGCTTCTGTCGAGCAGGAGAGAAGGAGGAGGAGCAGCACTCTTGCTAAACCATCCGCCCCAGCTAGTGGCATACCGGAACTGCGTGATGGCTTCGAGACACTGGCCGTAACCGGTACTTCGCAGACCCCAAGGCAACCTCTTTTGGATCCACTCCAGGACCCTGATGACTATTTACAAGTGCTCAAGAATGTCAAGAGCGTGCGGGGCCATGCGAGAGAGGAGTATGGCAAAGTCTACAGGGCACTAGGACCTTTCTATTTCGACCTAGTACGAGCCAAGAGCCATGCAGATCCAGCCCTTTTCAAGGCATTCAGAGATCCCGAGCGTCAGGCGCAAATGTTGGCGAACCTTCATGTCTTCTCCAAGAGCGACTGGGCATCGGGCTGGGCTCAGCGCGAGGAGAAGCTTACCCGCATGACCAACATCTTCGAGAGCGCCGTACTCAGGGAATTCGAGCAGGGTTATGAGTTCTGGGACGTCGATGGCCGGATGAGGCGGTATGCACATGTTCTGGACATGTTGAAGAGTACGGCCGGTGTCGACCTCTTCATCCATAAGCATCCTATCTTCTCGGATAGAGAGGTCCTTGCTAACTCGATGGACTGCATCAACAAGGCACCCGCGGATGGAATAACACTGGGGCCGTCACAGCTCTTCTTCGAGGTGCTGACAGGCAAGCTACGCGAGCAGGCCCTGGTCATGGAGAAGATATTTCCAAATCCAGGAAAGGTGTTCTGGGCGCTTGTGGACAAGGTCAGGGAGGACACCATTATGGATTATGCAACCTCACTGTTCGACGAGGCCCGGGAACGCAATATCGAATCCTACCTTAGGGCGGTGTCTGGCATATTCGAGCAGTGCTTGCAGTCCCTCAGATCCCTTGAAGTACCACAAATATCGGCCGAGGAAAGCGAGGAGAAGTCGAAAGAGCAAGCGCACAGGGTCGTAGAGCCACATCTGGATTTGTATCTGCAGGACGAGCTCGAGTTCTTTCAAAAGAAGGCTGAGGAGGAGGTTGGGAACTGGGAAAGAAAATTATCGGAGCAGGACGCCACAGTCGAGTCGTTCTATATGTCGAATTTCACCAAGCCCGTGGATAAGAAGGACTTCCTGAGCTCCTTTAAAAAGACCATCATGATGCCCGTCACGGTATTGCCCGGACAGCTGCTCACGTCTCCCTTTGGCTCAACAACGACCAAATCCACACCGGCCTCGAATTCCAACGGTACGTCACTGGTTCCTCAGGCCTCGGCGTCGCAGGCATCCGGTGCCGGCGTACCGGACAGGACAACCAGCCCCCTCCCCGAAAAGGCACCGACCGACGAGCTCGCAGCAAAGGCTGCCCTTATGGCCTCGCGGTTAGAAGGAATCAAGTCCCTGTTCAGTATCGAGGTCGCGCTGAACCTCGTCCACATGGCCAAGACGAGCCTGGGGCGCGCTGCCGTGCTGATCCAGCTCGGCGGACAGGCCGGCGAAGAAGCGCGGGAGCAGTGTGCACAGATTTTCGTCAGCCTCCTCCGTATCCTGGGCTACAGACACATCAAGCCTGGTTTCGACAAGGCCGTGGACCACCTTGCGGGTTATAAGGCACGCGAGGTGACAGACCACGGTACCCAGGGTGGGGTAGCGCCTCTGGTGACATTCATCGAGCTGGTCAACGTGGGCGACCTGATCTCGCAGATGATCGACGTCTTCTACGAGCAGCAGCTGCTGGCCTCCCCACGGATTGCGGACCGAAACGACTTTCTGGACCAGAGCGGCTTAGCCAAGAAGAAATTCGAGCAAATGCTGGACGAGAGCGTGGCAGCGGGGCTGAACAAGGGCATCGACGTGCTCATGGATGAGGTTGAGTATATCTGCGCCACGACGCAGCTGCCGACGGACTACAACCCCGTAGGACCCGAGCCCACGGGCCCCGGCGGTGCCGGAAGCAACGGCCTCGGCGCCCAGGACAAGCGGTCCAGCGTGGCGAGCTTCGCGTCCTTTGGCAGTAGCAGCACGCAGGGGCAGAGGCACTCGGCGGCCGTCGCGGACCTGTCCCCGACGCAGACGGCGCGGCGCGTGGTGGACCTGGTCAGCTCGCACACGCGCATGCTTGTCGGCAGCACGGAGAAGACGATGCTGGAGGTGTTCAATGGCGAGGTGGGGCTTCGGCTCTTCACGGCCGTGTGCAAGCACATCAAGCGTCAGCGCGTATCCACCGAGGGCGCCACGCGACTCATCGCTGATTGCACCCTGTACTTTGAGTACATCCAGACGCTGCGCAACCAGGACCTGCTCGCCTACTTCCGCGCCCTGCGGGAGCTGAGCCAGATCTACCTCATCGACCCACGGCACTCCAAGGAGATGGCGACTATCATCGCCGACGGCGACCGTTTCGGCGGTGTCTTCCGCGCAGAGGAGGTGTATGAGTTTGCGGAGCGGAGGGCGGACTGGTACCAGGTCAAGAGGGATGTCGAGAGGGCCATGTACGGGATGGAATGTTGTTTAATGTGAGCACGAGTTAGAGTGGGACATGGTGCGCCAGAACAGGCACAGTGACGTGTTGACGTCGTCAGATTTACCTCGTTGGAATAAGAACGGGAAGCGAAAGCGTGAAAGATGCCCCAGGATACTATCACTTGTGGCGCCAAAGGATTACTGGAAAATGAAGATAGAAAGCCTTTTATTCAAATGATGCCTCTAAAGCCACACGTTTTTCTGTTGGCCCCCAACCCCGGGGTATGTGTACCCCCCTGAACGCCTACGATAATGCTACATATGACAACTCTCCGACCCGGCCGAGCCCATGTATCTTGGGCCTGTCACCAACCCGGCTCGCGGGGCCCGGGACCTTGGTTCTAGTCGGCCCAGGGTCAGACACGGCCCTGTCGAGCGGCTAGTCCCTCGGGCGGCCGAAATCCAGCTTGCGCGCGACCGAACCACTACGGTCCTGCTCGCCGGCCACGACGCCCGCGGGCCTCTTGAGGTCAGCGCCCATCCTCTCCTCGTCCTTGCGGGGCAGGTCCTGCTTGCGAGTAGGACGTGGCTCGGCATGCCACCAGGGGTGCTCGAGCATCTCGCGGGCGGTGATGCGCCTGCGCGGGTCGAGGGTCAGTGTCCTCATGAGCAGGTCGACGCCGTCCTCGCCGACGGTGCCGAAGGTGCCGAGGAAGTCCTGCCTCGTGCGCACCCCTTCGACAGCGGGGCCGTCGGCGGGCTTGATGTACTCGGGGAGCTTGGTGACGCCGGGCCAGTTGTCCTCGGTCGGGGTGCCGATCTGCTGGCAGATGAGGCGGATCTGGTCCAGCTCGGTGCTGCCCGGCAGGTACGGGACGCGCAGGATCATCTCGGCCATCACGGTGCCGACGGACCAGACGTCGACGGCGCCGCTGTAGTACTTGGCGCCGTAGAGCAGCTCCGGGGGCCGGTACCAGCGGGTGATGACGTTTGAGGTCATGAGGCCGTAGGGGTCGCTGAAGGAGCGGGCGAGACCGAAATCAGCCAGCTTGACCTCGCCGTCGGCGGCGATGAGCAAGTTGTTGGGCTTGATGTCGCGGTGGAGAACAAAGTTCTCGTGGCAGAACCAGACGGCGCGGGTCAGCATGCCCATCCAGGCCTTGATGTCGGCTGTTCCGTAGCGGATGTTCTTGTCGTCGCGGATGAGCATCTCGAGGTCGCCAAGAGGCAGGAACTCGAGTACGAGGCAGACGTTCTGGTCCTTTGTGGAGAAGACGGAGAGCAGGGAGATGATGTTGGGGTGGGAGAGCTCCTGGAGGTGCTTGAGCTCGCGGACGGCGTCGGGGGCGAGGCCCTCTGTGTATTCCTTCTGCTTCTTGATCTTTTTGATGGCGACAAGCTGCGAGGGGTCGGCGCGAGAGTGGCCCAGGTTGACTATGGCGTAGGTTCCTTCACCGAGCTTCTTGCCTTTGACATATTTCCTCCGCTCCTCCATGTTCATCTGCTCGGCCAGGTCCATGGTCGGAGGCTGCGAGGGTTGGGATTGCTGCGCTGGCTGGCCCGCCGGCCGGGATGATGATCGCGGCGTGCCATTTGCGGATGGTACAGCAGAGGACTGCTGCCGGAGGGGAGAGGCGACGGGCTTGAGCGAGGACTGCAGGGGGTTGGAGGGGGGGAGGACGAGGGGCGAGGCAGCCATGATGTGCGAGTGGTGGCGTGAAGCAGGTGCACTGCGCTGCGTTGCGATGCGGATGCAACGTGATTTGAATTCGCAAGTGCCCAGCCGAGCTGCAAGGCGGGCACTGGCCTCGAAGCTGAGGAGAGGGTCAGCGTCGTCGGCTCAAGCGAGGAGCAGGGGGCTTTGGCTGTGTCGTGGTCGTGGTTCGTGACTGGGCATGTGGTTCAGCCTTGTCAGGGACAGCAGGGGCAACTGGGCCGCCTGGTGCAGCCCACCGCTTAGACTGGCCCGTGCCCTCCACTACCCACGCCCCCAGGTACGGGTCGGTCGGTGTCGTGCAGGGGACCGGGGCCCGGGGACGGCCTTAACGCAGGCGGAATTAAGAAGTCACTAGCCCCACGGTCTATAGACGGACACGGATCCACCCGGCCATGTCTGACGTCACCCATTCCCAGCCAGCCTCGACGACTGTGGCACCAGGAGAAACAACACAACAGGTGAGGGCGGGAACGACGTAATAACACCCAGCTACGGGTAGTAGTGTGCAAAAACTGGAAATTTCCAAGCCGCCAACCCTTCCCGTACACGTCAGTCCCAGTGGCTCGGGCAGTCACACAGACATTCGGCAGTCAGCAGTCAAGCACCAAGTAATCTTACTCGGGCTCCCATCTTGTGTCGACTACAATTCCCCCATCCCGTCCTGCACTCACTCATCAGTCGTCTTTGCATTGCTGCATCCTCCCAGCCTCCCTTGCTCCCAACTAGGCATATCACACTTGTCCTCCCTCAACCCGACCCGGACCGTGATCGCATGATATAACAAGCATTGATAGAAGGCACATATAGCACAGCAACCTTGAGCCTGAGCGTCGCTATTGAGCTCGAATAGCAGCACGGCAGAGGGACACCTTCGTCATGCTGCGTCTGTCATACTGGGTCTTCCCCATCTTCGCCGGCCTCGTATGGCTTGGCACCCTGCTGGGCCTGCTTCTCCACTGTATGTACCATACGCATACACATTTGTACTCGTAGACGCGTGCTAACATCACTTCTCACAAAAGGGGTCATCGACACCAACTACAGAGTCTACCCGTCCATGCAGGGCGACCAGAGGATCGCATACATCTCAGATGTCGGCGCCCAGGAGCTCAAGCCGCTGTTCATCACGGGGAGCGTCATCACCACCGTGTTCTTCGACATCTCCTTCCTCAGCGACCGCTGGCTGCGCCACAAGGGCCGCCTCGTCCCCAACACCACCATAGGCGAGAAGATCCTGTCCGGCCTGACCATCGTGTGCGCCATCTTCGGCACCGTCGGCCTGATCCTGCTCAGCATCTTCGACACGGCCCGCCACCCGAGGCTGCACGACCTCTTCCTGGGCTTCTTCATCGTCGGTTACCTGCTTTCCGCCATCTTCATCTGCTGGGAGTACCAGCGCCTGGGCATCCGCCACCGCGAGCACCGCATCCTGCGCATCTCCTTCTGGATCAAGCTGGCCTTTGTGCTCATCACCATCGCCCTGGCCATCCCCTTTGTTGTTCTCACATCGCGCGGCACCTATAACCCCGCCGCCATCCTCGAGTGGGTCATCGCCGTGGTCTTCAGCTTCTACGTGTTCTCCTTCTACGTCGACCTCTACCCTGCCGTCTACACCAAGCACGGCGGCAACTACCGCACAAAGACCTGGGACGGCGCCCGCCGGAAGCCCGATGTCCGCAAGATGGAGGAGGGCTCCAGCAGCACTAGGAGCTACCTACATTCCGACGGGAACCACGTTCCCACCAACTTCTAGGCGGGTTGTCTCGGGTGCGGGTTGATGGCGTTTGCTGCATACATTGCTAGGCGTTTTTCAGGTTGGGTTCGGGCGTGAGTCTGGTCGCGGCCAAGGGGGCCGTCGTTTGCATTTCGGTCGGTTCCAACGATCATATACAAGGTCATAAAACTGTAATACCATCGGACATGACGTGTATTACGCATATACATACCGAATATATAATCGATATTGTTGAATGACATCGAACCACTCATCCGATTCTAGTCCATCCGTGCAGCCTGGTTTGGATGAACTCGGGAGTTTGCCCATCACAGACATCCCGTGTGTCTACTACAGTTATTGATCCCACATTAGCCCGGATTGGTGAGAGGAGTGGACACCCTTTCACGATACGGCGTCTCTCGATTTGCTTGCCATGAATCACACGACCACCGTGCAAGGTACGCTTGCTAAAGACGTGCTTTACATAACCCAAATAACGCCAGTGCTTTCTTCCATAGCAGGGCGCCGTTGCCTCGCATGTGGTATCAAATAGTCACCTGTATAATCCCAATGTCCAACATAAATGACGAAACGCTGGATCCTGGCCCCCTAGCCCCTGGCCCCCTTCCTCCGGCGCACACTAGGATCTACTTAGTCAATGATCTCGATGAATTTGGAGTCCCTGTTGCCGCTGCCCACGCTGCTCCGTGGTGTGATACCACTCCCGGCTCCTGCAGGGTCTAGAATCGCCTTGGGTGGTGCGATACCCTCGAGCTCCGGCGCACTGCTCGGCAGGCCTGTTCGGTCTCGTCCCGCGAAGCCCTCACCACCAGTACCGTCGTCACTACTGGCTGATCCACCGGTCCTCCCTTGGCCCCCGTTGCCGCCCAAGGTAGTGGTCGGGGCGGCAGCTTTGCTGCCACTACTTTCTCCCGGCTCGTCAGGGGCGACAACGGGTGCGCTGGCCCTCCCAGCGAGGGCGACCTCCCTCATGCTGGCGCTCCTCTCCTCACTCAGGCTCGTCATGCTTCCCGTGCCGTCCGGGTGCAGACGCTTGAGCCTGTGGCCGCCTAGAAACCCACCCGGCGCTTTGACATTGCCGGCATCCGAGGACTTGGCGTTGTTACCTGAGATGGACTTCGCCCGGGGTTTGGTAAGCCGTGACTTGAGCCAGTTCTTGACGCGGCTGGTAGGTGACTCGTTTGCCGACTCGGGTGAGGTATTTGAAGATGGTGACAGGGGCGATGGGTCGCCTTTGGCGTTGCTTGCGGATGACGATTTGGTCTGGATTTTGGGCGTGAACGGCAGGATGCGGTGCCTATGCGATGTACTTTCCTCGTTGGGCTGGCGCGCTGCTCCCGGAAGGCCCTCACTCTCATGGCCCCCCTCCTCTCGGGCGAGACGTTTCTCTTCGGCCTTGGCGGCTTTTTCTTCTTCTTTTCTTGCCTTTGCCTCTTGCTTGAGCTCACCTCTTCTCGCCCTTTCCTCCTCTGCAGGTTTGTTGATCAGGCCTGGTCCTCGTTTGGGTGTCGGGAAAAGACAAACTCACCCTTGAGCTTCCGTTGGTTTTCCTTCACCTCCGCGTTCCTCGCCTTCTCGGCCTCCCACTCGAGTCTCTTCTTCTCCTGCTCTTCCCGCAACGCCACTATCCTCTTCCTCTCTGTCTCAGCCTTCTCATTGATCTCATCGAGCAGGGGCTGCACCCTCTTGGCCGCAATCTCCTCTACTCTTTCACGATCCATGTACTGGCCGCCACCGAGGTCGACCTGCCCAGCAGCAGGACCAACCCCCTTGCGCTCATCACTCCTCGCCTGTGCGGTGGCATGTGCCCTCAGCTCCCACTCGCTGAGTTTCGCCGAGGTCACTCGGCCAGTGTCACGGGACACCTTCTCGTCCATGCCCTCCATGGCGGCCTTGACATTTCTCTGCGCCGCCGCGAGTAGGGCATCCCTGTCCCTGGCGCGCTGGGACTCGTCGACTTCGGAAAGGCGGGTTGAAAAGAGCGACATTTGTTTGTGAATCTGCCTTGATCGTTGTCGATCGTCCTCGGTTCCCGGGCGGGCGACATCGCTGTCACTAGATGAGCGTCGTCTTGCCTTGCCTAACTTGGTGAACTTCCTTCCTGGGGAGGCGGGAGACGCGGCAGCGCCATAGTAGTCCTGATAGCCCCTGTTTCGCTGGTGCTCGTCTTGGAGCTTTGCCAACCGCTCCTGAGCAAGCCTGTATGCAGCCTCCTGGAGGTTGTTGAAGTGCATCGGCCGGACCTGATCGCTGTCGGCGCTCCTGGGCCGTGAGCCCCCTTGGTCATCACCATGAGCTGCGTTGTCGAAAGCCTTTTGCTGAGTGCTATACATCTTCTTGGCCATAGCGACCGCGCTTGCGTGAAGCACAGCCTCACGATTCCGTTGGTCAACCTCGGGCTTCACCGGCGGGTTAGAGGTATACATCTGCCGGTCCAGTTTGGCAATTGGGGAGGCACCTGCGTCTGTCCGGTGACCGGCGGTAGGACGGTGGGCAACGGTGGCGGCGCTGAGGGCATTTACAGCCGCGTTCGCCGAATCGGGATAGGTCATGGGGGTAGAAGTGGATCGCGGCCTCGTGTTGCCGGCCATTGCGCCACGGGCGGCGCGCAGGCTCTTTTGCCTGTCGAGGGTGGCCATTGTATGTGACGCGGCCAAGTCGCGCGGGGAGTTCCGGCCAGCTGCGAATGCCTGGTTCGCGGCCGAGTTGCCCCATGTGCTGGCAGGCAGGGTGGACGAGGACTGCCTGTCGCCGCGGGTCGCATTTTCGGCGGCGAGGACGGCGGCGGTCTTGGAGCCGGAGGGGGGAGCAGGGTATGGTTGCCAGGCGGAAGGCATCTTGTAATCTTTTGCCAGAGTGGCAGCCCTATGGGCATCGGTATCGCTGCCGGGGGCCCAGAGGGCAACTGGCCTGGTGGAGGCCCAGCCTAATGAGGCTGCGGCACTTGCTGCGGCATCCCCTTCCCTGAGGCCGAGAGACGGAAAGGACGGCAGGTCTTGCGGCCTTGCGTATTTCAGACGCCCGTCATGTCCGGCGGCTTTTTCGGGTGCCGGTGTTTTAACTGATCAATGAATTAATGTAAGCAGGGAGCTGACACGGAAGCTTTGTTGAGTTTAAAAAAGGAGGAGGAGCGTGGGTGTGGAGTACAACAGGGCACGAGACAGCAGAGGGGGCAGTAGCTGAAAGCAGAGCAGGAAGGGGATTGTGCTGTGGAGAAGAGAGCACAGACGAGGTCAGGCGGGACGGCGATACGAGGTGGATGTAGAGGAAGGTGAACACGGTCTTATGCTGGGCATCCAGGGCCGAGTGGAGGAGTAGTGAAGGAGCGAGTGTGCGAAGAGTGAGCGACTGAGGAGAGAGTGAGAGAGTGAGAGAGTGAGAGAGTGAGAGAGTGTAGGGATGTGGAATGCGGCAGGGATGACGTCGGGGGGCGCATGGGTCGGACCTGCACGTCAAAGTCAAGTCAGGTCGGGCACATGTCCCGTATGCACACCCCACAACCGAAGGGCACGGGGGTCAAGTGAGCATTCGGGACAGTCGGGGCTCGGGAATGTGAACAAAGCATGGGCATTTGAGCGTGTGTACGCGCACGGAATCACGCATACCTGGGGCTGTGGGGGCTGCTGTGGAGGGCGAGGGCGCGGGTGCGGGTGCAGGCTGCAGCTCATGTGTGGCTGTCTGCGTGGCAGCGCTGACAGACGTCATGTTCGGGCCGGTGCCGAGAGGGGCGACGACGTCGGTTTGCGATGTTGTATTATTGTCATGTGTGAGCCCGGTCCAGGTGTCATTGGGTGGCCTAGAGGTGGCCTCGACGATCGCCAGCAGGAGCAGCAAGAGCAGCAGTGGTGGAGGAGGAGGAGAAAGGAGGACGGGGAACAGACAGGAGGCACGACGGCGATGCTGACGATGGTTGAAGACGGAGCGAGTTGGAGTTGAGGGCGGGGCGGCAGGACAGCAAATGACCAAGAGCAAGAGCGGCGGCTGGGACGGCAGGGAGGGCGAGGGGGCATATGTGGTCTTGGTAGTGCTGGGAAGAGTGACCAAAGAGGCGACGACCCCAGGTGAAGATGAGTAGCACTACTGCCCCTCGATAGTCTCTACCAGTCAAACATACACCCGGCCTGCCAGCCTGCCATCCAACCAGTCGATCTGTTCAAGACCTTCTTGCTGCTGGGCGATCAGGTCCAGATCCATCCTAGCCTCCCCCCCCCCATCCAATCAATTCGTTGGTTCCTTCAGCCGCTTCCCACAGACAGCTCAGGGGCAAGAGTGTGCCCTCCCGCTCTTGCTCTCTGCCAACGCCAGTGCCAGCACCACACCAGCCAATGTGTTTGAGAGCACAAAGAACCGCCCTACGTCATCCTCAAGACGGGTGCAGCCCGGCCCTGCGCCGCCCAGTCTTGGCTGCCTATTACTATTTGCTGTTGCTGCATGGACAGTAAAAACTGTGCCGTGCTGTGCTGGTAACCAACACACCCACCTGGCCACCCAGCACTTTTGTTCCCCGTCCCCGGATCGACGGTAGACAACCCACGTCCGCCCAGGCGAACCCTGCCCAGACCCGCAGGGGCCTGGCCAGCCCCATACGCACGTGCTGTGCTATACATATACCATGTCATGCTTTACTTATAACCGCCCAGGCTACCCGGCGCACTTCCTGGTGCCCCACATCCTTGAACATGTCGTCATCACTAGACGAGGCTCTCATATCTGTCCGTACACATCTTTTATACCTAGGTATCATATTGTGTATTGAACAGTGACTCCAGCAGTGTACAGGGGCCTCATCAGTAAGCCACAGACTGACTGACTGCAGGAACATGCAGTTGGTAGTTCGTGTGCAGCAGTGGGAAGACAGTGGATCTCAAAACCAGACTGACGATCATGGACAGGGGTGCATTTGTTCTCTACCTTTGCTCAGGAACACGGTGTGATTTCACTCACTCACCCGCTCGCTCGCTCAACCACAGGCTGCCCTGATATCTCTTGACCAGTACCGGTCTACCATTTACAAGATAGCATAGAAAATGGGCTCCTCGCCGGCAGGCTCTCCCTCGTCGGGGGCCAGCACTTGCTCCCCATCCCCCCCCTACGACGGTGGCTTCCGCGCCCTGCTCAACTTCCGGGACGTCGGCGCCACCGTCAACGCCCAGCTGTCCCGCCGCCTGATCCGCGAGGGTCTTCTCTTCCGCGCCGCCCGCCCGGACGAGGCCACCCTCGCCGACCGCGACCGCCTGCGCTCCCACTACGCCATCCGCACCATCGTGGACCTGCGCACCAAGACCGAGCACGCCGAGGCCGCCAGGAAGCGCAGCCGCGACGCCACCATCCCCGCCCTGCTGCAGTCCAACGACGCCCTCGCCGGCCCCGTCAAGATCGACGGCATCGACTACCGCGAGGTCAAGATCACCGGCGGCGGCTTCGAGAAGTACATGCTGAAGCAGCTGGGCTGGCCCAGCTTCCTCAGGCTCGTCTTCCTTTACGTCGTCGGCTACCGCATGCATGCCATCGCCGTCCTGGGCCGCGAGGTCATGAACCCCCGCGGCCTCCTCGGCCTCGGCTGTGATACCCTCGACGCCTCGGGCTTCGAGGTTGCCACCGGCCTGGCCTCCCTGCTCGATGGCCTGCCCATCCTCATCCACTGCACCCAGGGCAAGGACCGCACAGGCATCATGGTTGTGCTCGTCCTTCTTATCTGCGGCGTCCCCGTCGAGGTCATCCAGTATGACTACCACCTCTCGGACGAGAAGCTGCTCTCAGAGGAGCACTCCCGCCTGGTCGAGATCAGGGAGATGGGTCTGGGCGATGACTTTGCCAAGACCGCCCCGGGTTTTGTGGAAGGCATTGTGGACCATCTCGAGTCACGACATGGGGGCCTGGACAAGTACTTGGACAGCATCGGCTTCGGAAGCGACAAGAGGGCGGCGTTGCGGGAGAAACTCGTTTACTAGGCTCCGCTTTCGTCACATGCGTCGCTCATGCATAGCATAGGTGTCAGGGTGTTCTTATAGGGGGGTGGGAACCCATATTAATCCTAATTGTGAGAACATGTACTCGAGCTCTGGGTCATATCAATTCCCGCTACTTGGTATTGGACGGAGACCAGCTACTTGCCGGCCAACCCAGTGTTTCCTGGCTATGTTACTTGGGCTTATTTACGGATCTTCTCATGTACAATCAGGCTGTGCGAGGGAAGTCTGTCCTGAAATGTGACATACAGTCTTTTGGCGGATTTGGTGGGCTCAAACTACCTGATGTTTCTCACTAGCAGCTGAGAGCACCGTTGACATATCCCAGGATCCGCAGTCCCTCCCGGCAGTGCAGTGCATCGTGATCAAACAGACCTCAAAACCCGGCATCAATGACTTTAGTGGTACCAAACATGGGACGCGAAACGAGAGTAGAGGTCGAGCTCTTGGCTTTACCTGCTGCTTCCTCTCAGAGTCCTTCATCAGCCCGCTTATCGTGGACACCGATGTCTCGGGCCAACAGCCTTCTCGGCCATTCTCGAGGCTTGATGGCATAAATGATGTATGTCCACTCGAATAGCTAAGAATGGTGTTTTCTCTTGTCTAAGCAACAAAGAAAATCGTCAAATAGATTTGGGCGGCCAATATAAAATCGCCCACTCTGCGGGTGGCGCCATCCGCGAATGTCTACCCTAGGGTACTCTGCTGTATTCCTGCCGCTGCCACAGATTTTGAAGGAAGCGAGCATCTGCTCGCTCCCCTGACCCCTGATGTAGGCTCTCGTTGTTGTTCACATAGTAAAGCTTCTGCAACTATCCCGGGCGCCACCCTTGTCCCCCGCAGGCTACCTGCTACAGTGTTGCGTGATTGATCTCGACGAGCTCAAGCGTCCAACATCCGACTGAGAAACTAGGCACAACGGAATCACTAACCACTGGCAGTGAACAAGAGTCATTTTCACCGGTTTGGTGAGAAAGTTCAACCACTTTGTGTCCAAAGTCGTAGGCAAGGGCTTGGAGCTTGTGCATCGTAACCTCGAGGAAGCTGCCGAACCTAGGCGGGTTTGAAATAGGCGACGTCTTCTGGTCATGAAACTGAGCCAGACACCCCCGCAACCTAAGCACGTGTGGCCAACTGACAGATGGCAAATGCGGATACCGTGCCAGAAGCGAAGCTGGCGAGGCCAATTTGATTGTCACTTATCCTCTCTGTGACCGTGTTCATGGAACCGCTCGTGGAGTGGGCGAAGGTGTACAACAGGCACTGCGCAAGCAGCCAAGAGTTGCTGAATTCATAAATGGTGCCCTGTAGCGGACTGGATGAAGAGTGACCGTAGCCCGCATGTTATGGATGAATTTATGCAATGGGAGACACCAACAGCTGACCAGCTCATCACACTGGAGACCTTCGTATTTCTTGTGTCCACACGTGGCAGTGGTCTCCTAATCAAGTGACGAGAAGACGTTCGGAGACACTCGGATGTCCACTCGAACTTCTTCCTGCTATGTGAAGCCTATAGGAACATTCTGCCAGTCAGGACCAGCGAGAACTCCACACATGCATGGCCTGCAAGGTAAAGGTGGGCTCAGAGCCCACAAGAGTATCCGAATTGTCGGGTAGGCAGTCTGCCGCCAATGAGAAACAGCCCGGCTCGGGCATGGCATGGGCAGTCGCGGTTGGTCAGGACATGGGATCCTATGCCACTCGCGAGACTAGAGGCCGCAGGGCCCCGAAGCTCCAGCTCGGCCGCGTTTTGAAATCATGAGTGCCCAAAGGGTTTCCTGGGCTGCCGTGGATGGTACGTGACAGGCAAAGGGCCACTTCTGCAGAGACGAGACAGCGCTGCGCAAACATGATGAGCAGCCGCCCGCGTCGCTCCTACAACATGGTTCACAATGGGCGCAGACCAGGTGATGGAATCACGATGCAATCACACCTGATGTCCTGAGGTGAGATGAGGGACTAATAGTAGCCCGGCCTGCCCGTGGAGAAGGCGTAGCATTGGAGATCCCAAAGCAGGCGAACAGACTGCTGGCTCACGGTGCGCACTGATCGGGGCATACCCGGGTAGTAAGTAGCTCCGATGCTAGGTAGCTGCGAAAGGAGGCACGGTGCCCCTGATTTGGTGCTCACCGCCTGTTTGGCATGTTTGCGGTTCACGATCCCGGCAGTTTGCGCGATACATGAACCGGGAGCGTGGTGGTAGCTCCCGAGCCCACGATCGTGTTGTATGTAGATGGTCGTTGGAGTGCGGGGCAGCAAGGGCGGCCTCGGATGGGCATCGGTGACGACTTGCTCCAGATGCGCACCCGAGGCTGCAATGAGAGTTGAGGCTTAGATGGACCCAAGGTCGAGCCTACATGCTGGTCAGGATAGTCCCCGAGGGCTGAAGGCGACCATTTTGGTCATTCTACGGCCCCAGGCGCGTGGCGTTACATGGTGGAGGAGGCAAGAGCTCAATGGGCCACGAGCGCCAAAAGGAACATGATTAAATCTGGGTGGCTGGGTCTCCTCAGAGAAGCCTCGGCATCAAGACCAGACTTGGGGTGCTGCCACTGGAGAAAAGGGCAGTTCTGCCTGGTGAGAGCAGCATTTATCACACAGTAACCGCAGGTGGTCGGTCGGTCTAGTCTGCTGGAAGCTCAATCGCCAACCTTGGTTCCTTGCTGGACTGGACTGGCTTGGCTTGTGGCGCGCCGTCCCTAGGCCTAAAATCAGATGGCCGGCAGTACAGGGTCTAGCCCGGGACTGAGTGAGCAGAGCAGAGCAGAGAGACGGCACTAATAAATGAGCTCGTGGCAAGCATGCAAGCCTTGCAACATGGACTGGGTGGGCCGGGTCTTGTGGAACAACCACGCGTTACTGTTGAACGGCGGAGGCACAATCTGGACCGACCGAGGTTTGTGAGCCCATGGGCGGTGGTGGAGATGAACAGGGTGAGCGAGGTGGTTGGCGTCGTGGCACGTGGGCGGACGGGTGACGGATGCATGGATGGACGGACGACTGTAATGAAGACGGGCCAAAATCCGGCAGGGATGGCAGCAGTGTCTTTGAGCCGTGTGTTTCGTGTGAGCAGAGCCACGAGCCATGATGGAATCATGTCTGAGACATTTTGGATGGGAGCACCCGTCCTGGGCAGCACAAACTCTGCTGGAGGGAAAACGCCCGATCCGGGAAGTCAGCAACACAGGGAGACAGAGAGACAGGAACACAGGACCGCGGACCCACCGTCGTAGAAATGACAAAGCTGAAGCGATGAGCATCTATCTGCCATGGTCAAGCAACTGCCTGCGTTTCTTGCCCTGCGCGTCCCGCCCTACGGAACAGACCCCTGTCTGCTTCGGAGATGGGAGGGGGTTTGATTCGTGTCCGATCTGGAGTTGCGTCGGTAATCTTCCAAGGAGCCCTGGATTCTGTCAGGTCTCGTCAACCTCTTGTGAAGGCTGTTAAAGACTTCATTCAACTGTTGTGTCGGTAAGTGCCGGGGAAAAGTAGTGGAGGATCAAGTGAAATAGACCACCACCACATGGGCGTCGTTTGCTTCTGCTTTTTTTTTTGTCGTCTTTTCTTCTTGGCCTCCCAACGTCTGCACATGTGTGTCTGTATCTGTTTGTGTCTGTGTCTGTTTGTGTCTGTATCAGCATCCGTGTCTGTGCATCTTCAGTAAGAAACAGCAGGAGCACATTGGGTGGGCCTTCCTTTGGACGTGGTTGACAGCTCACTCGTTCATCAGGAACTCCCTCCCCAGGTAGACGCGCGCGTGTCCATACTGCACCGCGCCTCAACTGGCCTCAGCTCACCTCGGCCCATCACCAGTTGTCTGTCTGTCTGCCGTCTGCCGTTAACCGCCGTCAACCGCCCAGTCACCACCTCTCAGCTCCAATTGACTTTCTGGGAGCCTGCATGTGAGGTTCCCCATCCCAGCTCCAGGGGCCCTGACGAGTTCGAGGTCTAAATCCTGGTCCTGCAGTAGCTGCGGTGGCTGTTACCCAGAACTGGCCTACCTGCTGCCCAAGGGGCTTCTTCCCTGCTCTGGACCCGGCATCAAGGCCACAGGTACTCCGTACCCTGACACCCTGTCACCCTGACATGCTAAACCTGACGAGCCCGGACCCTGCTTGAGGCCGCCTTCTGTGACCCAAGGTACCAAAGACCCTCGTTGCCTTGACCAAGTCTTGGGTTCTTGCTCAGCAATGGCCGTGGACAACTCACCTCGCATCTGCACCACCACCACCGCCGCCGCGGCCGCCCATCCTCATGGGCAGTAAACCGGCATCTTGACCTCGACATCATCATCATCTTTCTCCCTCAACTGCGCGAGCATACTACGGTATAGCCGGGTACCTGCAACCAGGTACCTGCAGCCCTGCCTGTCTTAGTTTGCCTCTCTCTTTCTCTTTCCCCCTCTCTCTCTGTTTCTGTCACTCTCTTCCTCTTTTCTTGTCGCTTCTCTCGCTGCCCGGGTACATGAATGCTGCGCTCATCCAACCATACATACATACTTACATACATACTTACATACATACACACACACACACACACACACACACACACACACACATACATACATATGTGCGGCTTCCCGCACCAGCTGCCCTGACCTGATCTCGTCCCAAGGGTTAGGTTGCACGCTCCATTGTTCTCTTGCGCTCATTGTTATTATTACCATCTTGCTTCCTCTTTACTCTGCATCTTGCACAACACTTCTTTCAGATGGTCTCGCCGTGCCCAACGACACACAGTAGATCACCTGTACGCCCATGAATATACCGTATCCCACCTGGCCTGGTCAAGCACACGGTACGGCTCGGCTCGGTACCCTCTACACGTTCACGTTCGCGTTATTGTGCTGCAGTGTGTTTGTGGGCAGAGTTGGCAACACATGACCAGAACCTCCGACTCGGGCTCAGACTCGGGCTTCCACCGCAGGGGCTCCTTCGTTCATGCAAGTACTTAATCAAACGCTCCACCTGCGAGACTGATTACACAGCTACTACAGCACTGCGAGCCCTGCTGGAAGTGTTCTTGTGGTCCTGCCTGTATCTTCCTGCCCTGCCCTGTCTTGCCCTGCAAGGCACAGCTGGTGCCCCCTTAAGGATACATAACTCACTGCAGCATTCGCTCGCTCGCTCACTCCGGGGTGCTCATGCGGCTACAAGGCCTCCTCCATTGGCACCCTTCATCTCCCTCCGTACCCCTGCTTCGAACTCAGCAGTTCCAACTCAATCTCTTTTCCTGTCATTTGCGACCTTTTGTATCTTCGTCGCCTGATATCAACCACACACGTCCATTATTCCGAGTTCTCGACGGCTCAGCCAGGCCCGACCAGCCCTGAGAGCTCCACCTTCGCTCTGGTCCACTATTCAATCCAAAGCCCAGGAACAATCCGGCTTTCCAGCCTGCCTGCTCACCGCCTGTGGCCGCCCTCCCATCACGAGGACGTCAACGCTAGCTCCCGCCAGACCTCGATCAGGCTCCCGGGTTGGCCAGCCTCGGCCTGTTTGTTCGCACGCCGTCTGCACGCACTTGCCTTGCTTGCCGTCATTGTAGCTTCGCACAGTGGGAATCTCAGAAACGCTCAGTCACCAGCAGCGCCCACGGCCTATTCTTGCCACAAGGACAAACCTAGCTGACAGCCAGGGTGTCGCTCAGGCTTTGTCACCTCCAGGTCATCTCACACACATAGGCTTGCGGTACATGAGGCTATAGCTGTTGCCACCACAACCTCCCTTATGTGTTACTCGCAGATACGCGGCAATCGTCTCCCTACCTTCTCTATACTTGGACGAGACGTTCTGTCGGCTTGCGTCAGTGGGAGTATGAATTCAGAGCCAACAGCGTCTCCACACGTAACAGGCAGCTTACCCGTCGAATTACCGATTCCGCGTCTCATATCCTGACCTACTGGTCAATGGCATCTTCCGAGGTCGATCAGAAGTTCCTTGGCAAGTTCGCCAAGGCAGAGGAGCAGACAAATCCGCTGCTCTCTTCAATTCTTTTCAAGATCCTGGGCTTGTCCATAAATCTGTCTCAGCACCTGGTCAAGGCGAGGAAGCAGCGCAAAGTTGAGCCCACGAGGCCAACCGAGGCACTTGACTTTTATTTACACACCATATGGCTCGCGCGGGAGGGGCTGGTCATGCTGGAACAGTATGTGATTCCGATGGTGAACAGGCACAGCGAGCTGAAGGTGCTGGCTTACAAGCTACGGGCATCCTTCTACCACATCTTTGTGCTTTTCCACAACCAGCCGCCGGTCTCGTCGCAATTCATGCCTACCACGGACCCTTCACCCACCTCTACCATGCCAGGGGCACCCTCATCGAAAATAGACAAGGGCAAGGGGGTAGCAAGCGACGAGGGCTCGCGCTCGGGAGCCACACCCTACTCCCGCGGCGGGCCGGTCGCCCCACCACCGGGCTTCGGGCCCGAGGCTGTTGGCGCGTTCCTGCTCCCGGCCGGCGATTACCTCCCCCAGGCCCGACGGTACTTCGAAGAGGCCGTGGCTCTCGCAGATCAGCATTTATGGGGCTCTCACTCTTTGCGCTTGTCAGTCAGGACCGAGTATTCAGCCTTCCTCTACGAGTGCGCTCATGACGCCGAGGAGAGCCGTAAGGTGGCCCGCCTGACTATCAACGAGGTCTACGAGGCAACCGAAGGCATCGACAACGAGATGTTCAACGATGCTTGCGAGTTGGTTACGGTACTCGGGAGGATGATGAAGCGCGGACAGCCTGGCTCGGCCAAGACATCGAGTCCGGGCACTTCACAGCAGAAGACATCGCCGACTCCACAACCCGTGACAGCAGCCCAACCACCACCTCCGCCTGTCACAGCAGCACAACCTCAACCGGGCTTCATATAGCACCGCCGAAGGCCCTTGTGTTGTGTCAAATAATATTTTGTCATTTGCTCGCTTAATACAACTAAATTTAATCCAAGCACGCTGCACCAGGTACCCATGGATGCCTACTCATCTGACTTGCGGCTGATACTTCGATAAAGCTACTGCGTTGGTGCACCAATATTCGCATACTCCTTAAACTAACGTCGATATTTCCACTAAGGTGGGGGGAAGGATACATGACCGCTATCGTCCTGAATTGGAAACACGGAATGCGCAAGTCGGTTTTTGCGCGCGCATAATGAGCCCAGAGTCTGTCGGTTGCCCAGTTTGGTACGGTAGGTAAGCTTTCATTCATTTGGTGCACCATTATTCTGTTGTGCGTACCTGTCATGCAAGCAAAGTGAGACGGTAGCGAACTCGTCTGAACATACATCTACGGCCACGGTATGTCTACATGCATCTGTCGTTGGGCCACAGCAGGCTTGGTCACCAGGTGTTCAAAATGGAAGCCATGGTCTGATGCTTAGTCCCCCCGACCTGTTAGCTTTTGAAGGAGACACGCCTCATCCCGAGGCTGAGAGTTCTTCGAGTCTCCGGCCGCTTGCATGCAAGCTTAGTATGTCCACGGCTGTGAATCGCGGAAGCCCCACGATGGTTGGTCACACAAGTCACAATCCTTTTTCGGGCACCTACGTTCACCCCAGGTCTACAACTTGATCATCCTTGCTTAAAATATTCCGCCGGTTGATGCATGTTCATGTAGAGTGGGACGTCTGTTCGGATAGTTCTACCACATCTGTCTCCTTTTCCTTCTTCGTCATCGAAGTGCTGGCTCTCCTTATTTATATTCGAACGTCTTCCATGGCCGCTCTTGATACCCTCTGGCCGAACATTACCTGTCAAGATGGGAAGTGACCGGCAACATGTCATCCGTAATGCGAAGAGGTAAGTGGTTGCTCATGCGATATGTGCAGGTCTGCAACGCAGGCTCAATTCAAATTAGTCAATATCTACGTTGTCGAAGTAGAGAACATTCGTGTCCAATACGACCGAATTGGCCATTTCTCCTCTCCCCCCATGTTGTTAGTAGAAAAAAGTGCAGTCGCAACAGATTGTAGGTCGGTCTCTCGCGACAGTCCTAAAGCAGAGGCTATATAACGTTAAGTTAATAAATACTATAATAAAGGTTTAACTTATCTTAGAAGCTAGCTTTAGTAATAAAATATAATATAGTTAAATATAATTAATTAAAAGAATACTTCTAGACTTTTTATTTTAATTTCTTTATTATATTTAAATTAAAACTTTTAAAATAATAATAACTTTTATTATTATTTATTTTAACTAACTTAAAACTTTATATTATATATAAGATATTACTTAAACTTTATAGTATAAAGGCTTAAAGTTTATATTAAATTATATAGATTTTATAAATAAGTCTATTTAAATATAATAATTAAAGCTTCCTAAGTTTTATAAACTAAAAGATTAAAAGGTTTATATTTAAAATATATAACTAAGTAGTAGTTAAATAATATTCTAAATAATATAATAATTATTAACTAGTAAGAGCTATTTAAAAAGAATATTTAAATTAACTATTAAAAAGCTATTTTATTCTAATATTATCTACTAATAATAAATATATCTATATAGTTTAATTCTTTAACCTAGTTTACTACTAGCTTACTTAACTTACTATACTTTTTTAGTAATCTAAAGTAATTTATAATATTAGTTTACTAGGTTTATTATTAAAATCTAGTAATCTTTAGCAATCTAACTTAAGTAAGTTATTTATATAATTATAGCTAGGTTCTTTATACTATTTAATTAACTAGTATACTAGCTTTTAGTAAAGTTCTATTTTAGATAGAATTAACTATTATTTCTATTTCTATTAAAGTTATAATATTATTCCCCTCCTTTATACTTTTTTATCTTTAAAGATTTTTAATAAGTTCCTTTCCTTATATTATTTATTTTAACTAAGTTTTTATTTTCTTTATAGTAATTTTTATACTAATAATATATTAAAATATATTTTTAAGCTTTATACTTTATATAAAATAGAATAATATTAAGTACTTACTTTATTAATTAATAAAATAGGTTTTAAAGCTATACTATACTTTATATATAATAAGTAAAAGTAGTTCTATAAGATAGCTAAAGGTTATTCTTATTATATAGCTTATATTTATTATAGTTAATCTTATAATAATTCTAATTTATTTTTAAATTTTAATTTATACTTCTTTATTCCTTTTTAATATTTTTAATTAACTTTAATAATATAATATCTTATAAATAAAAAGTATTATATTAAATAAAAAAAGAAGCTATTAAAAGTAAGTTAATATTAACTTAAAAATAGCTATAAGCTACTTAGAACTCTTTATTTTAATATTAATAGGAGTTAAATAAAAGATTACCTTATTTAAAGTATTTAAAGTAGTAGTATTATAAAATAGCTTTTTAAAGTTAAGATATAATCTATTAAAGATTTTAATCTTTAAATAAATTAAAAGCTATAAAGAAAGTAAAAGAGGTTAAAATTAATTACTTTATAACTAAAGTATTTAAATTTATTTTATTAATTTATACTAGTAAAGCTTTTAAAGTAATTAACTAAAGTTCTATAATAAAAAGTATTAATATAGATTTTTCCTTATAATTACTTATTAATAATTTTAAAGTACTTATTAATAGTTTATTAAATTTTTAAAAGGTTTCTATATATTATTTTTATTATTATAGCTTTTTTATTTAACTAAATATTTAATATTAATATTATATATCTTAAAATCTAAAATTCTTTTAACTTTCTATTCTTTTTTATTATTATTAAGTTTAACTTATATTTTAAATTATATATTAACTAATATTAGTTTTAAAAGTAATATATAAAAAATTAAATAGATTTATATTTTTATTAATAATAAAAGTTTAAAGTTAATATTTAAAAGTTTTTTTAAAATTTAAAATAGTTTAATCTTTTTATAATTTAGTTTATTACTAAATTATTTAGTTTTAATATTTTTATAAAGTAAATAAACTTTATCTCTCTTTTTTAAAGTTAGTTTCTTTAATCTTTTTTTATTAATATAGGTTATTATTTATTTTTATATAAAGAGTAGTTCTTATTAAAACTCTTTTTATAAATTCTAAATCTTAATTATTTATTCTATTACTAACTATACTTTTTAACTAAAGATTAGTTTTTTATAAGCTTTTAATTTATAGCTATAGTTTATATAAAAAGGTAATACCTTTATTATTTCTATATTTATACTATTATAAGTAAATTATACTATAAATAGTAACTATATTTAATTATTTTATTAATAGTTAATATAATTATAAAGATATTATTTTAAAATTTAATTTAGTTTTTTAGTTTATTTATTTATTTATAAATAAAAAGCTATTAAATGTTTTAATTTTAAATTAAATTATTTTATAAATAATTACTAGAAATTTAAAGTAAATACTATTCCTTTATTTAAAATAATTTTTTATAGTATTCTATAATTATTAATAATTATTTATAAAAAGATATATATAAATTTATCTATATTACTTATTTCTTTATAAAGAATAAAATATATATATTTTATAAACTTATCTATAATAATTAGAATACTATTATATTTTACTTTTATTATAAGTTTTTTTAAATTTAATAGTTTAATAATAAAATTAAAGTTAATTAATTATTATAATCTATTAAATATTAGTAATAACTATAGTAAATTATAAAGTTTATATTTAATAATTTTATTTTTATAATATTTATTATAATTTTAAATAATTATTTAAACTTCTTTTTTAATTTTAAAAAAGTAGTAATATTATTTAATTTATTTTATAGTTATTATAATTTCTTAATATTTATAAGCTAAAGCTTTATAAATCTTTTATATAAGTTTTTCTTATAGTTTTTTAAATATAAAAAGCTATTTTCCTTAATAGTATATATTTTTATTTTCTATTAGTTATTCTTTAAACTTATTAAATAACTTTTAATAAGCTATTTTAAGTTTAATCTTCTATTTTAAGTTAATTTTAATATAGAATACTATTATTAGTTATTAATACTTTTAAAGTAATAAGTCTTTTTTAAAGGTAATTTAAAAGATACTTTATATTTTTAAAAGTATATTCTATAAGTAATCTAACTACTTATTAAGAGTATCTACTTTATTATTTTCTAATCTTTATCTATAAATAATTTAGATATTAAATTATAATAGAAACTTTATTTATTTAATTTAATATTTATTAAATTTCTTAATAATAGTAAAGCTAGCTAGGTTTTTATAGTT